>JZKD02S1928614.1:492167-505783 GCA_000966675.3 Picea glauca | reverse complement strand
ATGAAGTTAATACAATGAAAGTTAGAGGTGCATCTAAACATTTGTTGGTTTTCCTAGTTAAGGGTTTCTAAGGTAAATTTATGAATACTGTGTGTGAATGTTATTGTTTTCCTTTATGTTTTATAAAGAATCTACGTGTCCATTTCTATATTGAAAATGTTTAAAACTTACACAGAGAGGGATGGTTAGATATGGGACCCCCCCCATCACATCAATCAATGACAACGTGCCAAATAGAAGATAAAGGATAGAGAGGTATATGTGGCCCACGATAATTAATAACAATAACAAAGTTTATAAAATAAAGTAGAAAAGAAGAGGTAAAGGGGGCCATGATGATAGGTTCAAGTGATGTGGAGGAAAGGGAGATGACATGCTAGACATAGATGTCAACATGTAAGACCTTACTACCACATCAACAACCGCATGTCATGCCACATTAAAAAATTAAATTTTGTTTAAAAGAAATACAAAGCCAACATATTATTTTGGCCATAACATGAGTAGGTTAAGTCATAATCAGGTGAAATTTTAATTGTAGGTCCATGATGATGAGGGACTTGAAAGTGCCAATGAGGGTGATTTTTTAATTCAGTTCTAGAATGCTAGAAAATTGAAATTAATGGTTTTCAAAGAACAAGGTGGTACTCATTTCCAACGACCTTGATGATAGTGAAATTTGGACAATAAAGAATAGGAGCAGACATGAATAAACCTATATTATCATTTATCCAAATTTAGAGGGGTTTGAAGAGGAGATGTAGAAACATGCCAAAATCCATTATTTTGAGACTTTTTAGTGATTTAAAAAAATTTCAATGTAGGAAAAGGGACCCAATATCATAAATCTAGAACAAATTCCTTACATGACATTTGATGTCCTCAATAAACTAGACATGTTTTTTCAACTAATATTTTTCAATTTTTTCTCCATTTGAAAGATAACCATTTTGGCCAAAATTTATATCTGGAAAAAGTGTAAAAAGTTTACAATTCCAGACTGATGCAAAAATGACTAAAGCATCATATCACTAATATGAAATTTGTTGAGTACTCACAATCATGAGTATCATATTTTCTTAATACAAAAGTTTTCTTTTTTCTCACTATATTTCCTTCTACAAATGGTGGAATTTGGTGTTCGATCTTGATTGCACCAATGAGAAATGTGCACAAATTGGGAAGAAGTTGCAAATCAAAGAGCCATTAATTTAAGCTATGATATTAGAATTGAGGATGGTTATTGCCATTGGAAAGTTAATTCATAGGAGAAGATGATAGAAAGTCTAATTTTTCAAAAGAAAGATCTCATTGTTTCAAAAAGTTGCAAGAATGGGACCTCTGAACTTGAGTGAACAATGGAATTGTCAAATGTGGAAGACTTCCAAAGTAGTTTTAATTTTTGAAAAAAAGTATAAGGTGATAGAGGTGTATATTAGTTGTGAATATTGAGAGAGGAAGGTTATAGATACTTCATGATAATGCATGTATAGTGGTGTGGAGGCACATTTGAAGTTGAAAAAGTAGGGAAATGAAAAAAAAGAAGGGTTGAGTACTTAATAACAAGGTAGTATTATTGATGGGTAGGAACACTCAAGGAGAGAGTGTTATGGAAAGTTGAGTTAAGAAGTTGGTCAAATACCATGAATGAATATTGTTAATTCATGTTGCATATTTGATTCTAGGTTCAATCATGAAGAATAAAGGAACCAAGAAGTTGGCATCTTGAATAAGAATGCATACATAATATTTATTGTAAATAATAAGTGCAATTCAAATTATATAAGAAGAGCTAGGGAAGGACCTAGTTATGGTAGTTAGATACTACATAAATCAAAGAAATGGTGACAGGTATAAGAGACATAGGATCACTTGGGTATTGGATCATAATATTCTATGCCACAAGAGAATATTTAGCAAGTGGATGGAAGATACCAATGTGTAGAGAACAGATGTGAGAGTCATGACCATTGCAACTGGTTATTATGTATAACCAAGTAACAATGATAGGAATAAGAAGGAATAGTTAAATAATCATATCAATTTTCATAGGAATAGTAATGTACGTTGCTTAACATCTAAATATAAATAAAGGAAACTAAGTAATGATGACTAAAAAGCATGATTAACAAGATGAAAAACGATGGAGTTCGGTATGATAGAGGAAATCTGCTAAGGAGAATGAGAACAAGGAATTTATGATGGGATGTGTGGCTATGTGATGAGTGAATCATCACTGTGGGAAAGTGTATGCATTTTTGGAAGAGTTGCAAGCTATGAACTAGAATACATGTAAAGAATATATTGAAAGAAATAATGAACTTTCACTCACTTTAAAGGTTCCAATGGAGGAATAAAGCATCCATTATGTGTGGATTGGTCTTGGAGGATAAAACTAGACTTCACAGAGAGTTATCCAATGAAGTTAAGGTAATTCCATAATTGGACAATTATATAGACAACTAGAGATAAGGCCATGGGATGCCATAATATGGATGCTTAAGCTAATTGAAAGATATTGTATCACTAAGGAAATGATTACAATAAAGAATGGGAATTGTTGATGCATGTATCCTAATGTTAAGTGCATTCCAAGTGTGAAAAATCGATAATAAATCAAAGAAGAACATGAGAACTGTAGTGAATTCCAAAATGAAAATATTAAGAATGAATAGGAGAAGGAAAGGATATATGTTCTTGGTATTGTCTGCAAAAGAGAATGAAATTTAAAAGGAGAATACATGAATATGGAAGGGAAATAATTACAATCCTATGAAGTGATGGAACATCCAGGTGAGTTTATAGCTAGGGAAAGATTTCCTAAGTAAAGGTAGCAACTATTGAGGTTGTAATACCACTATGGGCTAGAAATGTAGAGTGGCCAAGTTAGTGTAGTGTATCTAGGGGAATAATACGAGGTACGTAGGGAGGTACCTGTTGAGCACTCAACACACCCTAAAAATCCTATGTCAAATTTTACTTTTTGGGTACCACTTGATCTTTTGCATCGTCTAATTCGACTTCATTATGAAAAAATATTGCCTTTGCTTATCATTTTCAACTCTTATTAAGTCTTCCAATGTTTGATTAAATCTATGAAAACTTATGAATTAAAAGGACTTAACACTTAAATAAGGAATCAACAACCAAAACACTTCCCCCCGACGCACTCAAATATTTGGCATCGGAAGGAATTAAAAGATAAAATAAATTCACTCAAAAAAAACCTGCAGTCGCCAAGTGCTGATCTTCATTGGTATCAACAAAAGGAAGTTTTCTTTCTTGACAGGCATCACACAAGGATATCATCGACAATCGATCCCCTTCGGCGCCAGTAAAAGGTGAAAAGAATAAATGTTAAAAGAAGAAAGAAATGATGTCGTCGATAGTCGATACTTGACACGCTTAGCAATATCGGAGAAGATCAAATTGTGATGAACATCCAGACAATGCTAAAGTTTTTTTCCAATCGCCGACTTCCGAAACATTTTTGGTATTATGAGTTTTGAGGATGATAACCCAAAGGAAACTACGTGATAGGTTTATCCCCGATCCCCGAGCTCGTTACCTTTTCAACATCGACAATCCTAGGTTTAGTTTAGAACTCATAACTTGAATAAAGTCCCGAGTCCGACCAATACCCGCGAGCTAAGTCACCTATCTTTAGTACCACATATCTCGAGCCAGTGGTGCCACGTCAGCACTATATGATAAAATATGTCGGCTTCAGAGGTTTTTTGCAGAAGAATATCAATGAAAACACTCGTAACACCTTGCTGATCCCCAATCCACCCACTAGGAAAGTGACATGATGGGACATTTTAGCGCTAGATACGTTGCAATCCGTAGCATTTAAGGGACTGATTAATTCCAAATCTCGCATTAGTTGTTAATTCATGCGAAAATCAAAAGGACCATTTAAATTTACCGTACAACACATCACCCTCCGTGCCTCCACTGTCAACCCACGATGAATTAAATTACATAGATTCAGCGGTAGATTTCTTTGAATTTCACTCATCACCCGAATTAATTGGTTGATATGACCGGTAATTTCTTCTCCATTAAATATTCTTGAGCCATTGTAAACATGATCATTCTGCACACAAAGGATTTTCAAAGCATCCAGAGGAGCGAGATGAGCAATTCAAAAAGATTCTAAGCCCCTTGTGAGTATCAAACTGCAAAGTTTATCAAGCGTTACAAGTATGTACCATTCTAGATTTTCTGTGTTTTCACTTTAGATATACATTAATATCAAATATCTCTCTGTGCACAGGCCCTAAAATATTTTATTTCGATTTGCAGGAACAATGCCTCCAAGAAATCCAAACACTAGGCAATCACCGAGAGCGCCTAAGCTAAAGGAACAAGAAGTGGGAGAAGGCTCATCCCCAGGGCTAGAAAAACAATTAGAATTCACTCTCAGGCCAGAGCCAGTCATTAGAACATCCACCAAGAATATTTTCACTCAACCTTTGGACTTTGGATACACAAATGAAAACACAGGGGGCAAGGCGGTACTCCCTCATTGGGAGAAATCTTCAAGAAGATCAGCCAGGAAGAATTCCCGGAATATACCCCGCACAACGACCCCGACACGAGAAAGCTTGACGATGAATCTTTTCCAAATATCCAACTTTCATACCTGCACATGGTAGCGAGAATGACCCCGATGTTCCCCTGTATATAACTACTACAATGGCTCATCGACCACACAAAGACACATAAGTGTCTGATCAACGACGACAATGGTGAGTGTGTCGAGGTTTTCTTTCCGGTAGAGGTGGATAATTATTACAAGCTCAGAGACCCGGAAGAGTGATTGAACATCGATTTTGTTGTCAAATTTTATGAGGACCATGACATTGGCCGGGTGATGGCTTCATGGTGGCGAGAGGATAAAAATTCCACTAATCAGACCTCTGACTGGTACCAAACGAACAAATTAAGGGAGTTGTATATCTATCTAATGGAAATCATTTGTTGGATGTATGGGGAGAAATATTGCTCTAGGTTTTCAAAGGCTTGGATACCTCTAGCTTATACTGTAGCCATTTCTGGGAGAGGTTTTAACTGGGGTGCCATCATTTCCAAGCAACTGAGCATTTTCATACAATAGGATTAGATGTTGAAAGAAGGAGCGACTCCATCCTTCTACATGGATTCTTATTTATTGGATGTCATCTGCACCATAAATGTTTTTTTTGAAATCAACTTGAGTTGGCATGTCTCAGAATTATCGATCCATGTATATTTCAGTGTCTTATGGGAGAATAGGTACAAAAAATCCTACTCCCTCATATACGATGAATTCATCGCCCACATTCATTTCATTCTTTTCAAGAAAGAGTGTCCGAGACTATCAACTATGGCCAAAAATATGATATCAAAGGTTGGTCACTCATATATGTATGAGTGCGATACCTATATTAGGGTTTTTGGGGCCACTAGGGAACCACACCTTTTACCCGTTCATGTCCCTGATTGGCTAGTGGTAGGGAAGATATGCTACCAAACTATCTTACAAGGCTACAACGCTTCCCTGGTGAAAGACAAGAAATGAGCATTTATACCTTATGGATTCCATATAGGTTTCTACATGGTAAAAGACACTGCCCAAGATAAGTAGGAAGGACTGATTCAATTAGAGTTTCGATTCCATACTGACCTTTTTTGCAAACATGACCCAAAAGGTCTAGTCCTGAAACATGCATCTCAAGTGTCATCTTGCTGGCCATACGCCCACGACAAATTTGAAGATGAGGTCTTCACGAAAAATGCTCAGGATTGGGATGAAGTTGTAGCTAGGATGGCTAACCCTAAGATGACCAAGTTCAAAGGAATGAGCCTAGATGAACATATGGTGATTCTAGAACAAACAGATCAAGAGGCCCTCAGATCCAGAGAGGAAATGGTAGTGAACAAAACAATAAAGATTCCCATGGTAGCCCTGATACAAGAAATAAATTTCCCTGAAGCTCAAGACGTGTGGGAGAGAGGGTTACTCATGTATGAGCAGGCCCAATGGATAATAGATCAGATGCAAGATAACTCGAACCTCATCAGGATGATAGTGCTCCTTGTCGAAAACCCAGATTAAATCCAAATAGGCCCAAGCGACCCTGAACTGATAGATGTTGATGAAATCGTCAGGTTAGACGACCTTGAATTTAAAACACCACTGGTCGGATCGTCGACAGGTGTTTCAGATCAACTAGAGACAGTTGAGGTATCAGTGGAAATAAGTGAAGCAGACCACCTCTGCGAGTTAATAAAAATATATGATGATGATGAGAGCCCAAAGGTATCTCTTGGGACCCCTATGCATATCAAAGAAGAAAAGGGACCTGAGAAGACATATTCTCCTATTCCCAAGGTCCAAACCCAGGAGGTCCCACAGAAAGAAAAGGAAGCTGAGAGTTTCACAGACACTGAAATACGTGATGCACCAAAGACCCAAGTGGACAGTCTGAAGGATGAGTTGGGGTCGGGCGAGCCAGAGGAAGGATCCCCAGAGTAGGAAATTGGTGTTTCAATGGTCAATGAACAAGTAAGTATCAAGTCTATCCCCAACATCTCTATTTCAATCGATACTCAAACCCCTGATGAGTGACAAATATAAGCCATGCCTCCAGAGCATAATGAGGCAGTTCAAGAACTCAATCTTGAACAAGTATATACCACTGAAAGTCTGGGAAATACACTCACCTGGGGAGATCAACAAATTCTTGAACCTATGGATGAAGTAGCTGACATACATGCCATATCTTATGATAGGGAAATAAATGCTATCGTCTAGAGGACCACCAAGAAGAGGAGGATCACTTTAGATTGCTCCATCCTCATCACTATAGAGGAACATCTGATAAACACAGAACATGCTAAGACATTCTAGTTGATCAGAACAGAGATGGAAATCACAGATGCCACCCTGGATAGAGCTAAAAGAGATGAAAAAGAGCTGCCCCCCGCCATGAAAGAACTAGAACATTTTCACCACTTGGTTAAGTACGATCAGGACACCACACAGACCATGATGTACCTAAGGAGAGAATTCAAGGAGGCCTATAGCGATTTCACAAATGAGCGACAATTATTCATTGCAAGAACAATTGAGCTCCAAGAAGACACCCTCATGGCACTTGCGACGTGAAAAGATATGGAGTGGTGGTACGAGAAAGATAAGCAATCCATAGAGAGAGACGACTGCATTGGTGAAGTCCAACATGGCTAAGATAAATAAGAACATGACATTCGTGTGTTGAACGAAAGTAGTCTTGATCACATAAGGAAAGTGGTCGAGTATTGGGAAAAAATTGCTCGGGAACCTCACCGAGAAATCCCAGAGAAATGGGCTAGATGCAAGAGAAACTGGGTCAAAATCAACAAGGTAATGAAGGATATTAGTCTCCCAGAGTTTGGCATGCCCGATGACTTCATTGACTTGAGCGACATAATCAAATAGAACACCGAGCAAGATTCATCATGGGGTGAAGAAATAGGAAAGGTGACAGACACAAGAGAGTCGGGTCAGGTGCGACAATTTATGGAACACCCGATCAAAGCTCAGGCTATGCTGCAACAGTTAAGTGCCAGTCTAGTCAAGTATCGGGCACACGTAGTAGAGATAAGAGATATTTACGCGGCCCCGATGGAACAACACAAATTTCCATACACCCACACCTGTGAGGATCTGTTCATTAATTGGTCGAAATACGAGAAGAATCACATGTTTAAAGTGATATCTTGAGATGAATCCTAGACAAATTGATAGGAGAGAATTCCACGTGGATAATTTTGTTTTACTTATCTGTACTTTAGCCATTATTTTCAGTTAATTTTATGTTATAAATAAGAGCATTGACCAATTAGTAAGGGTCGATGGTTGTTGCAAGAAACTCTCATTTTTAGTTTTGGTAAGAATTATTTTGGAGCTGCCTTTAATTGAGAAGTCCTTATGGACCAAAGACAAGTTTATTTTTTCATCAAATGGATGTATGATTGGATGTGGAGAAGAACTATTTCCTATTTCATCTCATGAATGGATGCAGTAACGAGTAAGAGTTATTAAATCTATTGATAAGTTATCTGATGCAATGTTATAAAATTATTTCTTTAATGATGAAAATGAATCTTTGTGTTATTATGTGATTGATGATTAGAGTTGAGTGAATTATTTTTCTTACCGTTTTTTATCACATGCATGTTTTCTTCTGATAATTCGTATCTCAGTCAGTAATTGGAATATTCACATGGTTAATGTATTAGTACTAGGTCTGGGTATATGATCATTGTCTGCATGCTAGGGTGTAAGGGTTATCCCAAACCCAACCTCTTCTCCAGTAGTTTAAGTTTGTTCCCATTTGTTGCCTAGTTGGTTTATACTGACTTTCAATCTTATACCAGTCACACCAAAAAGAAAATACCAAAAAGAGAACATCCGAACCAAAGGAGAGGCCTTCATAAGAAAACATAAAGCCCATCGATTAATTGGTCGGATCACAAGATCTGGAGAACCATTCCACTATTAAATGTTGTAGAGTCTAATTGAGCCTCGGTGGCAGGTTTGGTTACTGCTGTTGAATCAAAGGGATTTTAGACCCATCAACATAATTGGCGCTAGAAGGAGGGCTGAAGAATGAATGGTTGAATACATATTTCACATAATATTTCAAACAACCTGTAAGATTCAAAACAACCCACATGCATGGATAGTCATTCCCAAGACAACCCACACACACTGAGTACTCCTAAAATGAGTAACTCACCCCAGCCTGAGGAAGAACACCTGTACCCAAACATACCTTACACTCTTCCTCACGAGGAATTAAATCAATTTAGAAGAATCACTAGAGAATACACACGGCAGATCAATGTTCTTTCCTTAGCTCTGATACTTCCTCGAAGACAAAAAATAAACAGACCAGTGGTCGACACCCCCGACCAGGTTTTTGTTCACACAAAACAAGACCTAATAGATTTCATAATCACCAAAATCGAACACCCTCTAAATCTAATCCTTGAAACGCTAGCCGACAAAGTCTCTGAGCCGAATGATTTTTCAGAAGACGAGGAGTTTAACTTAGGATCCGAAGATATGGAAGACAACAACGACCGTGATGAAGAAAGGGGAAACCCACCACCAAAAAATCAACCTTGGTTGGCCAGAGACACTTTGGCCATCCGAAGGCGAGTCCATAACCTTCCCCGACATTCAAAGAAGTTACTGTTGGAGTTACTTCACACATCTAGGATTTATTTTTCCTAAGGTTATTCCTTGTTTATTAGTCATAAATAGTCATTATCCAGTCTCCTATATTTTAGGGGAGAATATTCCACTTGGAGAATATTCTCTTTCAGTTGACACTTCAATTTGACTAGTTGAGTTGAGTTTATATGTTGCATTTTTTTTTTCACCATGCAACATTGGGATCATCACCAACTCAGTACTCTTTGTTTAGTTAGTTAACTGAAGACTAGTTGACTAGTTAACTCATCTAGGTGGCAGTTCACTCCCGTAACTTCCTGAGAGACTAGACTAGGTGGAAATTTATTCTTGTAACTATTGGTGTGTGTCCAAATCAATTTAGACCACCACTATGGCTCATTATTTACTCATTTATTCTATATATATTGTAAATTATTCATTCTTTGAGTGTAGAATATGGTTAATGAGAATTCTTCCATTCTTTCTATCTTGCTTCTTCTTTCTCAATTTCTCTCTATAAATGTGTGTGGTATTTTCTATCTAGATATATTCTATGTAGGTTCAACACATTTACATGGTATCAGAGCTGACGAAATGATAAGAAAAAGCTACACCAAATAATTTTTTGCAGGTACAAAAGATTGAAGACAACAAAAAGATGGATTATTCGCCAAAAATACTTCTCATGCCTCATAACTATTTGGAACGGAAATAAAAAATTATGCTTCATCTTATATGCAGAGGCTTGTACCAAATAACTATGGAAATGGAAGTAGATATTGATTTTGTCGATGAGAAAAATGACTTTCTCAATAGACAAGATATGGCCATAGGAAGTATCTGCATGTCTGTTTCTCCCGAACTTTTCCATCAAGCATATGCAGAATCACAAGGATTAACTCCAAATGAATTATGGACCATATTGGAGGTTCTATTTGGGAATAAATAATATTGTGAATATTTCATGCAGGAGGTCGAACAGATAGAGCCAGAAGAGAAACCATTAGAAGATCAAGTCTCTTATTATAAAGAGTCTTCTATAAAAGTATTTGCAGAAATTTGTATTCCATTAATTGAAGATGATGTCTACTCCATTTCATATTTATTTTATGAAATTCATAAGGAAGATATATGGCATGCATCTCAAGAGTCACATGTAGACACTTTTGCATGCACCATGCATGCATCTCATGAGACAAAAAGGGAGCCATGCACATCAGATGCCATTATGATATTTTCTGAGCACTATTTGCAGAAACAAATTGGATATTTGAATTTCTCTCAGGAAAATATCCAATTTCAAAAAACAAATCATCTGAAACGGAGTTCGGAAAATGAAGTTATGATTGTTTTAAAATCAACAAAATTTTAGCATTTTCCTGGAAATGGCCGCACGGTTTTCAAAATTTCATCCAAAATTTATTTGGATATTTTTCATTACAAGAAGAGAAATTGGATATGTGTGGACATTTCAATGGTGAACATACTTCATCAGATCCATTCATACATCTACTTCTTCAACAAAATCTTCAATGAACACAAACTTGCACAGTTGCGAGGTCTTCTTGGAGTGAAGGACAAGGTTGCTTAACAACTGTTTTTTGTTCCTTCTCATTCTTTATTTTATGCATTGTAATTTGAGGGGGGGTTTTGTTCCCATGAGGTTTTTCCTCTTTCCTCATTTAGTTCAATGTATATTTTGTATTTGGCTACCTAACATGGCCTCGTAGCTGGGGCCCATTCTTTATTTTCACCATAGTGATGTCCAGGGGGGGTGTTGGAGTTACTTCACACACCTAGGATTTATTTTTCCTAAGGTTATTCCTTGTTTATTAGTCATAATTAGTCATTATCTAGTCTCCTATATTTTAGGGGAGAATATTCCACCTAGAGAATATTCTCTTTCATTTGACACTTCAGTTTGACTAGTTGAGTTGAGTTTAGATGTTGCATTGGTTTTGTCACCATGCAACCTTGGGATCATCACCAACTCACTACTCTTTGTTCAGTTAGTTAACTGAAGACTAGTTGACTAGTTAACTCATCTAGGTGGCAGTTCACTCCTATAACTGCCTGAGAGACTAGACTAGGTGGCAGTTTACTCTTGTAACTGTTGGTGTGTGTCCAGATTAATCTAGACCACCACTATGGCTCATTAGTTACTCATTTATTCTATATATATTGTAAATTATTTGCTCTTTGAGTGTGGAATATGATTAATGAGAATTCTTCCATTCTTTCTATCTTGCTTCTTCTTTCTCAATTTCTCTCTGCAAATGTGTGTGGTATTTTCTAGCTAGATCTATTCTGTGCAGGTTCAACACATTTATAGTTACTTCCTAAGTTTGATCCTAAGACCTCAGGATTGCCTGAAGATGATATCAAGAAATTCATACTGGCTATTAGACTAATGAATGTCCAACATGAAGACGTAGTTTGCAGGTTTTTCCCCTAAACTTTTGAGAATTCGGCTTCCACGTGGTATTTTAATTTACCCGTAGGATCCATAACTAGTTGGACGAAGTTTCAAAAGGATTTTTTAGATAAATTTGCAGAATAAACTACTATGGGAGCTTTGATGGCTGAGTTGTTCACCACCACCATGAGTTCAAAGGAAAGGGTCAAAGAATTTAATCAAAGATTTACCACTATCTTAAACAAATTCCATCCTAAAGCTAAACCTACTAAGGAGTTGCAAATCGAAGTATACGCTAATGCCCTCCCAGCTTCTATTTCCATGTTTGTGAAGAGGGCCACCAAACTTGTTGGGTATGTGTTATATTCTTTGCATGTGTGTGTGTGTGGGCGCGTCATATTTGAAAACTGCGTCTAACGATCCCTCATAGTAGTGCTCTATTTTTGTTGTGTGCACCGGGCACTTTCCTAGGGGGGTCCCATGGGGGGGCAGGTATGCCCCCCCTGGTTACGCGCGGTGCCCTGAAATATCTTTTTGGGCGGTTTTTGCTATTTTAGCTGATTTTGCTATTTTTAGCGGTTTACTAAATTAATCCCGGATTAAGGGATTAGGGTTTTGGTGTCTACGGAACACCTAAAAACATTGTATATATTGTATGGTGAATGGTGAAATTCAATAATGAATATAAGAAAGTTTTTACCGGTTGAGGGTTTATGGTATAAATCTCTATGTACTATGTGAATGAGCCATTGATTAAATTCTATTTTGCTTAAGAATCTATGTGCATTCCTTTACTTCATAGTTTTAAAACTTACATGTGGTATCGGAGCTCATTTTTGGCTTCAGAGGGATGCCATTGTTGTTAAGGGTTTGGCTCGGTCTTGATAGATCAAGTTTATCTTTGGTCTGTGATAAACCTGGGTTTAGTGGGAGCTTTTTCAGTGGTGATTTGAATGCAGAAAGAGGAATGGTGAGTTCTTATAGAATCGAGATGGAGAAGTTCAACGACAAAACATTTGAGCCATGGAAGCTGAAAATGGAGGACCTTCTTGTAGACAAAGAACAATGGATCGCTGTGGATCCTAGTACACAAGATACTAGCACACAGACGACTGGTACACAACCTACTAGTGCACAAAATACTAGTACACCACCTACTGGTATGTCGAAGGAAGATTGGGAGAAGTTGGACATAAGAGAAATGAGTACTATTCAACTCTGCCTAGTACATTCAATGTTGTTGAATGTCTCAGGAGAATCTACAACCAAGGAACTATGGGATAAGTTGGGGAATTTGTATCAATCAAAGTCCCTAGTAAACAAGTTGTTTCTTTGAAAGAAGTTGTATCATCTTAGGATGGAAGATGGAGATTCTATGACAGAACATATAAATGCCTTTAATACTATGGTAAGTCAACTTGGCTTTGTTAATATTACGATTGTAGAAGAAGATAAGTGTATTACTTTGTTATGTTCTTTTCTAGACTCTTGGGATAATTTGGTTGAAGCAATAGGTAGTACCACTCAATCTACATTGAAGTATGAGGATGTAGTTGCATCCTTGTTATCTGAAGAGATGAGGAAAAAAAGAATGGATGGTCACAAAACAAATGCTTTATTTGTAAGAGGGCGTACCCAAGACAGGAACCCTGGTAAGCCTTCGGGGTGGAGACCTAAATCTACAGGTAGATCTAAGTCTCCAGGAAAATCTTTGAGGAAATGTTTGAAGTGTGGTAAAACAGGGCATTATAAGAATGATTGCACGTCTAAGAAGGTTGAAAAACCAAAGGGATCTGATAGTACCTCTTCCACAGAGGAAAAAATGTCCACTGAAGAAGGAGGTGATGTGTACTTGGCATCTACAGGTACACATCTAGACCATGATGTATGGTTGATCGACTCAGGTGCATCATACCATATGACTCCTCACAGGGAGTGGTTCTCTGAATATGAAAAATATGATGGTGGTGATGTATTCCTAGGAGATGA
>JZKD02S1928614.1:417665-459003 GCA_000966675.3 Picea glauca | reverse complement strand
TATATACCAAGGAGACATTTTCATTTTGAATCATCTTGTAGTTGAACATTTAAGTGGGGTAAAAGGAGGTTTCCCCCTCGAAGAGGCTTATTATCTGAAATTATCTCTTTTTCAACGCGTTGAGTACTTTTCCTGAGGTTTTTCTATGCTATATTGATGTTTGGTTCTTAACACAGGAACTTGAGAGTTCTGTTGATGAGATATCGGGATGTTCTAGGGTGGAAACCCCGAAGCAGTCATAGACCGACTGATTTCAGGAGTCTACGTGTCGAGAGATTACCCATCTCGGGAAATAAGGGATTGGGGATTTGGGAGTTTCATTGACAAGAGATCAGGCTCTCACCTTGATAAATCCCGATGGAAGAGAGAGTGTGGTCATTTGGGAAGAGGTCATAGTGACTAGGGCATATACCAAATTAGGCTTCTTTGGCACTTTGACATTTCATCACTCGGGAAACTAAAGGGCATGTTCCCTCGTGCTCTCAAACCCCGAAATCCAGACTTATAAATATCGAGATGTTAGCATGTGGTTAAGTCCCAATGAACAGACGAGATTCTTTCGGAGGATCTCAGGGTCTATAACAACCATAATATGTGAGGAAGAGATTCCATCTTTAAGTTGGGACACGAATGCACCTTAGGGTAAGTGGCGAGTAGATCTGGACGACCAAAGTCCACCCACCCAGATCTACGGCTGAGGCTTCATTCTGGAGCCCCCTTGCTGTTCTACCTTTAGTGGTGAGGGGGGGGTCCGGAATGATGTGGCATGTGAAGTGGGAATCATTTCCTGTCATGTCACCCATCATGTCATGTTTCCCCTCTCACCACCTGTACTCCACTCAACCGCGCCACAGGGCCATTCCTAATGTCCATTTGCTAACCCTGTAGGGATTCGTCCCTATTGGCCAGTCACTAACCCTGTCAAGGTTCGACGGTTGAAGAGTTGAACGATTCGACATCCCTGTGGCACCGATTCATGAAATACGAAGAGGTGCCATGATTATTTGATGTGTGATCATGACCCGCGATCACATGGGAGTAGAGAGAGAGAAAGAGCTAGCTTATGCTAGGCCTTCATAGATATTTAGGGGGCTCTGATTCTGCAAAAATCAACGAAAACTTGATTACGGTAGTGGGTGCGTTACAATATCTCAGGTAGGAATTTGCATAGACCCAGAAAGAATTAAGGCTATAGCTCAAGTTCCATTACCTCACAACAAAAAATCTATGCGATCATTCTTCGGAAAAATCAACTTTGTGAGGAAATTCACCCCGGAATTTGAAGAAACTATCAAAACCTTACAAAATATGATTCGTAATGATGTTGAATTTAAGTGGGATGATGAACAAAAGAAGGCCTTCAATGATATTAAGACCGCTATATCCCAAGCCCTCGTGTTGCAGAGTCCTGATTTCAATAAAGATTTCTTCCTCTATACTTTCACCTCCGATCAATCATTAGTTGCAGTTTTGACTCAGAAGGATGATGACAACAATGAGTCTATGGTGTCATTCATGAGAACTAACCTCTAAGGATCTGAATTGAATTGTCCTTCTATAGCTAAAAAAGATTATGCAGTTTATAAAGAAGTAAAAAATTTCAGATCATACATCCTCAAGAACCATACTAAAGTAATCGTGCCTCACGCCGCAGTCCAATCCCTATTTACTCAACAGAAGATGGGGGAAAGAATATGGAACTGGATGGAAGTAGTCCAAGAATTTGATCTAGATATAAAACCTGCTAAACTAGTTAAAGGACAAGGATTATGCAAACTGGTAGCCGAGGGTCAAGACCAAGTAAATGAAGACTCTAGATAGGAGAATGAAATGGAGTTATGGTGTGGTGAATCTTCATACATTTCCCCAGGGAAAGAGTCTTTGTATGAGAAATTCGCTTATCTCCTGCATCATGGGACTTGCCCAGAAGACCTAAACCCTAGGGAAAGGAGAGATCTCAGTTTGAAATCTGCACAATATCGCCTCATAAATTCGTTACTCTTCCAGGTTAATTATGATGTGGTACTTTTAAGATGCCTCAAATGTGAAGATGTAGAAAAATTTCTGAAGGAGCTCCATGATGGCCCTGTAGGTGGACATTTTGCAGGAGACACTACCGTTCATAAGATACTGAGGGCTGGCTATTATTAGCCCACTTTGTTCAAGGATTCTCACACCTACCCTAAAAACTGGAAAACTTGTCAAATAAGTGTTGGGAGAGAGAAGAGAGCAGTGGTACCACTCCAACTGATGACCGTTTCTATGCCTTTTGAGAAATGGGGGCAAGACATCATAGGAGAAATTACACCAAGCTCTTCAAAAAAACACAAGTACACACTTATTTCCACTGATTACTTCACAAAATGGGCAGAAGCCATTCCTCTGACCCATGTAAATGAGAAGGTGGTAATCGAATTCATATAACAACAACTAATCATAAGGTTCGGTGTCCCTTCTGTTCTTGTTTTCGATAATGCAACTTATTTTTATTCCACCTTATTAATATAGTTTTCCCTATACAAGGGAATCATAATTAGATACTCTGCAAATTATTATCCACAGGGAAACAAAGTGGCATAATCAACTAATAAGAACCTAGTAAGGATATTGAAGAAAATGGTTGCAGATAACCAGAGGAATTGGCATAATCTACTCCACAACGCTTTATGGGCAGATAGATTTACACCCAAGGAATCTATAGGAAATTCCTCATACTTTCTAGTATATAGACAGGAAGCTATTCTCCCAAATGGAATATATCTCCCATCTCTTCAACTTGCTCAGGAGGCTAGGGGGCATCCCTCATCAACCTTACAACAAATAATTGACACCCTGCTCATGTTAGAAGAAGAAAGGGAGAAAGATAAATCAAAATTCATATCCCACCAACAGATCATTAAGAGATGGTTTGACAAGCATAAGGCTAAATAGAATAATTTTGAAGTAGGAGACTTAGTATTGAAATGGGACAAAGAAAATGAACCTAAAGGCAAACATTCTAAGTTTCAGAATCTATGGCTTGGACCTTTTCAGGTGGCTGAGAAGATTGGGGCATGTAATTATCGGTTACAAAATCTAAGGGGGCAACCTAATGCCCTCCCAGTGAATAGCCAAGCCCTAAAACAATACTCCCATTAAAATAATAATAATGATAATAATATTAATATTTTTTGCGTACGTATTTTCACGATTTTGTGTCTAGATAGGTCGATTGCGAAATGTATTTTTTGTTTTCTTTTGCTATTTTGAATTCTTCTCTTTTGAATATTGGGTTTAGCAAGAAAATGGTTGACCTCAAATCATGATACATAGCTAACTCTTTTCTTAACTTGTCGCTCACATATAAAAACAAGAAGCATTGGGGAACCTACAGTTGTTTCAAAGAGAAATTTTAGAAGTGTCTTCCTGGTGGTATGGTAAAACCTTAAGGGAAAGATAGCAATGTTGGAAAGGAATACATGCACCTCAAGGACAGATCCAACAAGATTCACTGTAGCCACCTCATATGTTTTGCAAATAACAAATGTCCTCCTCACCCGCTCGCTCAAGGAATTCTGCTGAAATAAAAGTCAACTATATCTAATGAGTGCACAATAAGAGAGGGTATGTAGATATCTCTGTTTGGGCTATGGACTCTCGTTGGCAGTGGAGCAAGGTCTGTGACGTCGGGGTGACTCTCTCGGGGCTATGGACACTCACTGGAAGTGGAGAAACACCGTAGCAAATGAATGAAGATAACAAAAGGGCCTAGTGCCTATGAATGCTTTGCTAGAATCTTGTTAAAAAAGGGCGTGAATCAAGGTCATAGGAAAATAAGGTGGAATTAAGGTTGAAAACCCCACAGGAAGACCCAGAGGCATCAGTCGAAGAAATTTCAAATGCAAGGGTAAAAGGGGCTCTGATTTAAAACTAGTTAAGTTCTCCACCATCTTTTGCATTATCCGAGCCTGAAGGAGGAACAAAGATTATTCTTTCACCCATGAAGTCTCCATTTGTTGAGCACTCAACACACCTTAAAAAGCCTATGCCGAATTTTACTTTTTGGGTACCACTTGATCTTTTTCACTGTCTAATTCAACTTCATTACGAAAAAATGTTGCCTTTGCTTATGATTTTCGACTCTCATTAAGTCTTCCAAATTTTTCTTGAATCTATGAAAACTTATGAATTAAAAAGAATTAATTCTTAAATAAGGAGTCAACAGCCAAAACACTTACCCCCCATGTGCTCAAATATTTGGCATTAGAAGGAATTAAAAGATAAAATAATTTTACTAAAAAAAAACCACAGTCACCGAGCGCCGATATTCATCGGTATCGGCAAAATGAAGTTTTATTTTACGACAAGCATCACACAAGGATATTGCCAAAAACTGATCCCCTTCGGCATCGGTAAAAGGAAAAAAGAGTAAACGTTAAAAGAATAAAGAAATGATATCGTTGATAGACGATACCCGACGCACTTAGCAAGATCGAAGATGATCAAATCGTGATGAACATCCAGACTACGCTAAATTTTTTCTTTGATCACTGACTTTCGAAACATTTTCAGCATCGAGATTTTAGAGGATGCTAACCCAAAGGAAACTACGTGATAGGTTTATCCGCAATCCTTGAGCTCGATACCTTTTTGGCATTGACAATCCCAGGTTTGGTTTAGAACGCATAACTTGAATAAAGTTCTGAGTCCGCCAATACCTGCGAGCTAAGTCATCGGTCTTCAGTGCCACATGTCCCAAGCCAGTGGTACCACATCAACACCATATGATAAAATCTATTGGCCTCAGAGGTTTTTCGCAGAAGAATATCAATGAAAAAACTCGTAACACCTTGTCGATTCTCGATCCACCCACTAGGAAAGCGACACGATGGGATGTTTTAGCGCTAGATACGTTGCAATCTGGAGCATTTAAAGGACTAATTAATTCCAAATCTCACATTAGTTGTTAATTCATGCACGAATCAAAAGGACCGTTTGAATTTACCGATACAACACATCACCCTCTATGCCTTCGTTGTCAACTGATGATGAATTAAATTACAGAGATTCGACGGTAGATTTGTTTAAATTTCACTCATCACCTGAATTAATTGGTTGATACTACCAGTAAGTTCTTCTCCGTTAAATATTCTTGAGCCATTATAAACAATATCATTCTACACGCAAAGGATTTTCAGAGCATCCAGAGGAGTGAGACGAGCAATCAAAAAATATTCCAAGCCTCCCATGACTATCAAACTACAAATTTTAGCAAGCGTTACGGGTATGTACTAGTCTGGATTTTCTGTGTTTTCACTTCATATAGACATTAATATCAAATATCGCTCTGTGCACAGTCCCTAAACGATTTTATTTCAATTTGTAGGAACAATTCCTCCAATAAATCCAAGCTTTAGGTGATCGTCGAGAGTGCCTAAGCTAAAGGAACCAGAGGTGGGATAAGGCTCGTCCCTAGGGCCAGAAAAACAATTAGAATTTTCTCCGAGGCCGGAGCCATTCATCAAAACATACACCAATAATATTTTCACTCAACCTCTGGCCTTTGGAGTCACATACGAAAACACAGGGGGCAAGGTGATACTCCCTCACTGGGGAGAACTCTTCAAGAATATCAGCTGGGAAGAATTCTCAAAATATACCTTGCATAACGACCCCGACATGAGAAAGCTCAACGATGAAGTTTTTCCAAATATTCGACTGTCATACCTACACATGGTAGCGAGTAGGACCTCGACGTTCCCCTGTATAGAATTGCTGCAATGGATCATTGACCGCACGGACACACAGAATTTCCTGATCAACAACGACAATGGTGAGTGTGTCGAGGTTTTCCTTCCAGTAGAGGTGCAAAATTATTACAAGATCAGAGACCCAAAAGAGCGACTGAACACCGATTTCGTCGTCAAATTTTCTGAGCACCACAAAACTGGATGGGTGATGGATTCATAATGGTGAGAGGATAAAAATTACACTAATCAGACCTTTGATTGGTACCAAACGACCAACTTAAGGGAGTCGTATATCTATCTAATGACCCTCATCTGCTGATTTTATGGGGAGAAATATTGCTCCAGGTTTTCAAAGGCTTGGATGCCTCTAGATTATACTGTAGCCATTTTTGGGAGAGGTTTTAACTGGGGTGCCATCATTTACAAGCAGCTGAGCATTTTCATACAACAGGCTTAGACATCGAAAGAAGGAGAGACTCCGTCCTTCTACATGGATTCTTATTTATTGGACGTCATTTGCACTAGAAATGTTTTTTTCAGAATGAACTTGAGTTGGCACATCTCAAAACTCTTGGTCCATGTATATTTCAGTGTATTATGGGAGAACATGTACAAAAAATCCTACTCCCTCATCTGCGATGAATTCATCACCCGCATTCATTTCATTATTTTCAAGAAAGAGTGTCCAAGACTATCGGTTGTGGCCAAAAAGATGATATCAAAGGTTGGTCATTGGTATATGGATGAGCATGATACCTATATCAGGGTTTTTGGGGCCACCAGGGAACCACACCTTTTACCCGTGCATGTTCCTCATCGACTAGTGGTAGGGGTGATATGATACCAGACTATCCTACAAGGCTACAACACTTCCCTAGTGAAAGACAATAAATGACCATTTATATCTTATGGATTCCATATAGGTTTCTACCTGGTAAATGACACCGCCCAAGATAAGTAGGAAGGACTGAGTCAATTAGAGTTCTGATTCTAGACCAGTTGTTTTCAAAAACATGACCCAAAAGGTCTTGTCTTGAAACATGCATCTCAAGTGTCGTATTATTGGCCATACACCCATGACAAATTTGAAGACAAGGTATTAATGGAAAATGCTTAGGATTGGGATGAATTTGTAGCTAAGATGATCGACCCTAAGATGACCAGGCTTAAAGCCATGAGCTTTGATGAATAGACGGTGATTCTAGAACAAATAGGTCAAGACGCCCTTAGAACCAGAGAGGAAATGGTAGCGACCGAAACAAAAAAGATTCCCTTGGTAGCCCCGATACAAGAAATAAATTTCCCCAAGGCCCAAGATGCATGGGAGAGAGGCTTACTCATGTATGAACAGGCCCAATAGATAATGGATCAGATGCAAGATAACCCGGACCTCATTAGGATGCCAGTGCTCCCTGCCAACAACCCAGATGAAAGCCATATAGGCCCAAGCGAACATGAACTGATAGATGTCGATGAAATCGTTGGGTTAGACGACCGTGAATTCACAACGCCACCGGTCGGATCACCGATAGGTGTTTCAGCTCAGCCGAAGATAGTCGGGGTATCAACAAAAACAAGTGCAGCAGACCCCCTCCATGATTTAATAAAAATATATGATGATGATGAGAGCCTAGAGATATCTCTTGGGACTCCTGTGCATATCGAAGAAGAAAAGGGACCTGGGAAGACATATTCTCTTGTTCTCGAGGTTCAACCCCAGGAGGTCCCATGGAAAGAAAAGGAAGCCGAGAGTGTCCCAGACATTGAAGTACCCGATGCACCGGAGACCCAAGCAGACAGTTCGAAGGACGATTTGGGGTTGGGCGAACCAAAGGAAGGAGCCCCACAGCAGGAAATTGACATTTCAATGACTGATGAATAAGTAAGTATCAAGTTTATCCCTGATGCCTCTATTTCAATCAGTACTCAAACCCCCGATGAGTGACAAATAGAAGCTGAGCCTCCATAGCACAACAAGGTAGTTCAAGAACCTAATCTTGAACAAGTATATACCACTGGAAGTCTAGGAAATACACTCACCTAGGGAGATAAAAAAATTCCCGAACTTGTGGATGAATTAGCTGACATACATGCCATATATTATGATAGGAAAAGAAAGGATCTCGTCCAAAGGACCACCAAGAAGAGGAGGATCAATTTAGATTGCTCCGTCCTCATCACTACCGAGGAACATCTGATCAATAGAGAACATGCCGAGACATCCCAGCTCATCGAAATAGGGATGGAAATCACAGATACCACCTTGGACAGAGCTAAAAGAGATGAAAAAGAGTTGTCCACCACCATGAAAGAACTAGAAAATTTGCGCCACTTGGCTAAGTACTATCAGGACACCACACAGGTTGTGGTGTACCTAAGGAGAGAATTCAAGGAGGCCTATAGCAAGTTCAAAGACGAGGGACACTTATTCACTAGAAGAATAGCTGAGCTCCAGGAAGACACCCTCATGGCACTTGCAACATGAAAATATATGGAGCGATGGTACGAGAAAGCGTAGCAAGACATAGAGAGAGTCGACTACATTGGTTAAGTCCAAAAGGGACGAGATAAAGAAGAACAAGGGATTCAGGTGTTCAATGAAAGCAGTATTGATCGTATAAGGAAAGTGACCGAGTATTGGGAAAAAATGGCTCGGGAACCTCATCGAGAAATCCAAGAGAAATGAGCCAGATGCAAGAGAAACTGGGTCAAAATCAATAAGGAAATGAAGGATATCGGACTCCCAGAGTTTGGCATGCCCGATGACTTCGTCGACTTGCGTGACATAATCAAATCACACACCGAGCAAGATTCATCATGGGCCAAAGAAATAAAAAATGTGTCAAACACAAGAGAGCCGATTCAGGTGCGACTATTTATGGAACACCTGATCAAAGCTCGAGCTCTGCTGCAACAGTTAAGTGCTATTCTAGTCAAGTATCAAGCGCATGAGGTAGAGATAAGAGAGATTTATGTGACTTTGATGGAACAACACAGATTTCCATATGCCCACACCTGTGAGGAGTTGGTCATAAATTGGTCAGAATACGAGAAGAATCACCCATTTAAAGTAATATATTGAGATGACTCCTAGAAAAACTGATAGGAGAGAACACCACGTGGTGAATTTTGTTTTACTTATCTGCACTTTAGCCGTTATTTTCAGTTAATTTTATGTTATAAATAAGAGCATCAACCAAAGTAACTCTCATTTTTGGTTTTATTAAGAATTATTTTGGAGCTGCCTTTAATTGAGAAGTCCTTCTGGACCAAAGAAAAGTTTATGTTTTCATCAAATGTGTGTATGATTGGATGTGGAGAAGAACTATTTCCTATGTCGTCTCATGAATGGATGCAGTAACGAGTAAGAGATATTAAATCTATTGATAAGTTATCTGATGCAATGTTTTATAGTTCTTTATTTAATAATGAAAATAATTCTTTGTGTTATTATGTGATTGATGATTAGAGTTGAGTGAATTATTTTGCTTACTGTTGTTTATAACATGCATGTTTTCTTATGACAATTTGTATCTCAGTCAGTAATTGGAATATTCACATGGTTAATGTATTAGTACTAGGCCTGTGGTATACGATCATTGTCTACATGCCAGGGTGTAAGGGTTATCCCAAACCCAGCCTGTTCTCCATTAGTTTAAGTTTGTTCTCATTTGTTTCCTAGTTGGTTTATACTGGATTTCAATCTTATACCAGTCACACCAAATATAAAATAAAAAAAAGAGAATGTCTAAACTGAAGGAGAGGCCTTCACAAGAAAACGTAAAGCCCATCGATTAATTGGTTGGATAGCAAGATTTGGAGAACCATTCCACTATTAAACGCTACAAAGTCTAATTGGGCCTCGATGACGGGTTTGGTTCCTGCTGTTGAATCAAAGGGATTTAGAACCCATCAACAGTACCCAAGGGGAATAATATGGGGTACCTAGGGAGGTACCCAAGGGGAATAATAATAGATATATATCATTATGTATGAAGGCCACTTTTAGAAAATAAGGCCTAGTGTGAAAAAAATAAATATAAGAGGGCTTACTAGAAGGTTCAACTTCTATAAGGTTCTTCCTCTACAATGTTCTTAGGTGGTAGGTAGTATTATATAAAAGATGTATGAAAAATGTAATGGGAATATTAATAAGTATTGTATTTGGAGCATAGATCATTAGGAGGTTTCCCCCTCGAAGAGGAAAGTGATCAAGAGTGGATCCCTTAAAAGGATCAATTGTAAGGTGTTTCCCTACCTTAAGGGTTTTCATAATAATAAAACATATTTTCCATTTTGTTCTCTAGATCTTGTGTGGTGATTTGTATTTGTATATATTTGGTACTTAACATTTTCCTCCCAACCAACTCCTCATTCATCACAACTAAGAGCCCCCGAATCCTCAATCAACTACCTATGCCAATGTCCAATCCTTACTTCTCGAGAGTTCTTCCAAGCCCTACTAGAGATGCCCTACATCCTTCTCCTCCTCTATTTAAATATAATTCCTTTTTACGTCCATGCAAAGAAACCTAGTACACAAATTCCACTTGTCACCATGCATCCTAGTCTATTGAATATTATTTATTTATATTTAATATTTTTCTTTCTTTATTATTTATTTTATTCTATTTTCATACCTTTTGTTTATTATTATTATTAAAATTAAAATTATTATTTATTTAATAATATGGGGAATTACATACTCCCCTCTTCAAGGAACTTCATCCTAAAGTTAACATTAATTATGTTACTTACATGTTTTTTAATTTTCTCCCCGTATAATACACAACACCCTTTGTTGGACTAGTATAAATTCACCCAAGTGATTGCAACATGCATCGAAATCTCCCAAGAAGTATGACCAATAGTCTAGCAGTTCTTTCCAACTTTTAGACCCAGGCTTAAATTATCTCGGTTTGTCATAGCTCTAAGGAAATAGAAATCATGTTGGTTTATCAGGGATCTAAGGCTCCATACCTCAACTTGGTCTATCAGGGCTCTAAGGTACTAGACCAAGGAATCTCAGTTTATTAGGTCTCTAAGGCATCATACCTCATCTCAGTCTATCGGGGCTCTAAGGCACCAAACCAAGGCATCTCAGTCTATCAAGGCTCTAGGGAAATATTGATGGATCCACATTTCATGTCTAGCAAGTAAGGGAGAACGCCCATTGAAATTTCTCAATTAGACCTACCCTCATTTGGGATAGCGTTTCCGAATAGTATGTGGGCCCAATTTCCACTCTAAAATATTTTCAATTATGAATATAAGAACAAATTTTTCTTAGAGAAATTAAAATCTAAACTAGACTCTTAACTATTGCTAAAAAAAAATATGTTAATATAACCCTATACTAACCTATTATATCCTGATTAGGAGCATACTAAAACATGATCACAATGAAAAATGATATCACCAACAATAGAAACAATTCATGTATGCTAGTAATAAGTGAAAACAATAATGATATAGACACATGAACAATTAGTTTAATATTATATCCATAGCATTATTTATGTACTCATAAGGAAATGAGTGAAAACATAAGAATCAAGAACACAGTTAAGAAATGGTTCATACAATAGAGTTTTATAGCATTTAATCATAAGACAAATACATAAAAAGAAATATCATACACATTTTTCTGAACCACAAATTCTGCAAAATTTGGCTCTTGCTCTTTATCATTAAGCATTAATAGTATTGTCTCCAACATACAATGGGAAAAATTCCTTACTCTATGTTCTGATCTGTCTTTTATAGAAGCAAGAGATTCTCTTAAGTTACAATTGGCTCTTCAACTTCCATATAAGGTGATTCCTATTGCATTTAGAATTTAATAAAAAACACGGGAAACTAAAAATTGAAATGACACATCGGATTAGATGATTGACTTCTGAGATGCCTTATTTTCCATGTATGCAATCAATATTCTAAAATTTTGGTGGATTTACTCCAATATTTCCAACTTCATTTTCTTCAATTGGAGTTCTCCATCATAGAGCCTAGTGACCACATCCTTCTTAATTTCTTGCCTGATATTTTTGACATAATATTTGGTGGATGTATTCACTTTGACATGATTCACCATTTATTTGTGCAATTTGTCCTGGTCCAATTGTTGAAGTTGTTGTATTTAATCTATGTTGGTGTCCCTAAGTTCAATTACATCCTTCAAATTTATTTCACTAGGGCTTGTGTCTTCAAAACACACCATTGGCTCCATCCTAAAATTTTCTAATAATTCATTTGATGAGTTCCATATCTTGACGCAAGCTTCAGTGCCTCTTTCTCCATATTATATAACTTCATAAAATATGTATTTATATGAATCGAATAAAATTTGATCCTTTTTCTTCTCTTTTACATCATATTTGGGAAAATCCTCTAGAGCTTGGGGGTGTCTTTCCTACCAGTCTTCTACTTTGTCAAATGCACTCTGGGCTTCATTGTATTTTCTCTTTTGATCACTTACCTGATATTGCATCTCTATCAAGTCATCATAATTCCTTTTGACTTCCCCTAATGTCATAAAAACCTATGATTGTGTTTCTTTGAGCTCTTCATTCACTTCTAGTGCGTTATTTATCATCATTGTCATGGTATTTTTATCTCGGTTATTCTTTGCAATAGTGATTCTCATATGTTGTAGTTGACCTTGTAACTCACATATGCTCTATTTCTATTTGTTGGAGATGTATATTTGTTCTTGTTGCTATTTTTTCCACTTTCATGTCTCCTTTGCATGACTATCCTATTGGAAACATTGTTTTCATTGATTTCAAATACATGGGGAGACTACAGATGTCCAAGATAAAGATTGCAATATGGAGATTGTTGGAAATATTGTTTTTGGATTTGTGATGCTCAGTTTGGATACCCTATATTTGAAGGAATGTTTACCCTATATACCTATCTCAAATTGGAGCATATGTTATATGGTTGAAAATGTTATTTCAATATCTTTCCAATGGTATATGAAATTCCCTCTAACTCCCTAGGAATGAGGAGTTATGAATTTTTCCGTCTGACAACCCAACCCAAAAATTTAAATCAGCTTAGCTAGTCTTTATAGGTCGACCTTCAAAGTGGGGACATAAATACTATAAATATAAGATAGATGTGTGCATTTGAAGTGAAACCAAGAAAGAGATCAATTATTAGGTGCGTAGAAGTGATCTAAGGTGCGCTAAAGGAGTTTGGGTTTCGTTTTGGGATTAAAGGTGTGAAACAAAAGTTTGATAATTTTTCTTGGTATTTTCTTGTTCTTAAGGTGCACCGTGAAGGCCTGAAGGTCTCCAATGTTGTAATGTGAGTTGTATTTAGGTTGTGATGTTGAAATGTGCATTTTCTTGAGGCTGTGATGCAACAATATGGTATTATATTCTGTGAATGATGTTATGAAGCTTTCTAGGGAATGAAGACTAAATGTGACTAGGGTTTGAAGCTATGTATGAAGTATGAATCATGTAGGTCAATTCAAAAGTAATATATGTATGAATATATTATATTAGTGTCTACACTTATATTTTTGAGTTGTTGCTCATGTGAATTGATTGGTGTCTCCTGCAGGTTGGTGCTTGCAAATATTGTAACAATAGGTTAGTGCCTACTAGTGCTGCTAAATTGGTGCTCAGTTGAGGAGATCAATGTCTCCATTAGGTTGGTTCCTACATCTTGCTGATTTAATTATTAGTTAAGGATATTGGTGTTTCCAGTAGGTTTGTTCCTACAATATGTTTAATTGTAGGTTGGTTTCTAGAGACATTTATAAAGATATGTTTTATGGTTTTCTCCTGATTGGGTTTCCATGTTAAACTCTATGCATTGTGGTTTGAATTTATATGTGATTAATGTTTCTCAGATAATGAATGATTGATGAATGGTTAAATAAAGTAAAAATTATCTTGTATTGATTCACACCCCCCTCTCAGTATAAACATAAGTTAAACAATTGGTATTAGAGCAAGTTCCTTCATAAACAATTTAACCACTGGAAGGATATCTTGAGCACATACGGATTGTAAAGAAGGCCTCCCTATAAATAGATCTCCTTTGTTTGATGGAAAAAAAATATGCATCATGGAGTATAAGAATTAAGACATATTTGAAGGCCTTTGGGTTTAATATTTGGAAATCAGTCACAACATGTTATACAAATGAAGCTAGGAAGGAGTCAAGTGAAAACAATGAAAAATCAATATATGTCATCTTGAGTGGCCTATCAGGTTATGAGATTGTTGAGGTAATAAAGTGTTAATCAACTAAACAAATTTGGGAAAATATACAATACATTTATGAAGACAGATCCAATGATTGTTCTAGTTTTGAATCAAAGAAAAAAGAAGCATAATTTGTGAGAAATATAAAATGAGGACCTGGAAAATACAAAGGTAATATACCCTTCAAGTGCTTTAATTATGGTAGAATATGACATTTTTCTACTACGTGTCCATATGGAAAAGGGAATATAGTGATGATGAAGAATAATCTCTCTCCATAACCATGGAAAAAAATATTTCTAATTAAGAAAATGAAGATAATCAGAAAGAAAATTTAGATTCAAAAGAAGAAGATATTGAAGAAAAAATTGTTAGTACCTTAGAATAAACAAACAATCTTAGGAAAAGGAATATAAAGTAGAAAGAGAAATTGCAGAAATATGAAGAGGAGGATCATGATATTCAAGAAATAGATAAGACAATTATCATCCTAAAAAATAAACTAGAAGAGGCAAAAAGGATAGAAGAAGTGGTGAGAATCCATCTGAAAGTAAAGGAATAAAATTGCAAGATCAAAGGAATTGAAGAAGTTGAAATCGTTCCCTTAAGAAATGAAATAGATAAAACAATTGATCAATTGAATATAATCTTTAATTTTGGAAAGAGTACTAAAATCTTAGATAATATTCTAAATTTCCTAAGGTCGCCATTCATCAAGACAGGTGTTGGCTATGACAAAAAACAAAAAAATCTTGAGGGAGATTCAAACACTAAGGTCACAAATCCATAAGAAAAGGACAATGAAGAAAAACCCAAAATATATACAAATATTCTCAAAGGCTCCATCAACAATGAAATTAGAAACAAGAAAGGAAATGATGACCAACAAAAACATTATGTTTCTCACAAGAATAACAAGAATGAGTTTAGAAGAGTTGTTCCACCAAGAAGGCATTTCACAAATCAATACCAAAATTTGTTTATTGTCTATTGTTTTTTTTGCAATAAATTTGGTCATAAGGAAATAGATTGTAGATATTATGAAAGAAGTGATCATGTGAGAGATAAAAATAGAGGTTCTCATAAGACCTAAAATGATGACTATGTGAGCAAAAAAAACAAAGTTTCTTGTGGGTTTTCTAACATAAACTAAAATTAATTTTCTCCTCTACTTGATTACAATATTGAATGTTATAAGTGAAATAACTATGGAAACATAGCATGTTAAAGTAGAAGCAACATAGTAGGACCTCCTAAACAAAACAGGGAAGAAGATGTTCTTTCCAAAAATAATGAATAAGACTCAATGGTTTGGAAAAGGAAGAAAAAGAAAGAAACATGAAGAGATAAAATTGTTTGTTATGAGAAAGGATGTGATAAACTAGATGAAGATGGAAGATATATTCATTGTTTTGATTCTCACTCGAAACATGTACACCCCATTTCTATAAAAGGTAACGCTGGGACATTTCCTTGTGAAAATGGAAATTCAAGTTTACAATACTCTTCTAGACAAGAGAAGTAATTTAATTGGCCCTTTTCAAAAAAAAATGTCGAGGTAGAAAAAAATTCAAATAAAGTCAATACTAAAACTTCACCCCATTCAGAAGATGAATGTCATTACTTTGGAGTGGAAGGTTTGAAAAATAAAAAAAAATCAAATAGAAGGATGAGTGTTGGATAATTATAACATAGTGAGTCTGGATAATGATCAATTAAAGATATACTTTTAAATTGTACATTGGAGTTCTTGAAGGGAAGGACAAGAACAAGGGGAGGAACCCTTTTCCATTAATGTGAAAGAGGGAGACATTGCAGACAAAGGTACATTTTGCTGACATAAGGAACATTAGAGATAGGGGGAGTATCATAATTGACTAAGGATTTCTATAAATGAAAAAGAGGAGATTGTTGGTAATATTTTTTTCATTGATCTCAAATACAAGGGGAGACTACGAATGTCCAAGATAAACATTGCAAGATGGATATTGTTGGAAAAATTGTTTTTGGATTTTTGATGATCAGTTTGGATACACTATATTTGAATGAATTTTTACTCTATATAACTAGATAAAATGGGTGAATAGGTTATATGGTTGGAAATATTATTTCGAGACCTTTCCAATGGTATATGACATTCCCTCTAACTCCGTAGGAATGAGAAGATATGAATTTTTTTGTTTGACAACCCAGCTAGAAAATTTAGATCGACTTAGCCAGTTATTACAAGTAGGCCCTGAAAGTGAGGACAAAAATACTATAAATACAATATAGATATGTGCATTTAAAGTGAAACCAAGAAATATATCAAGTTTGAGGTGTGCTAAAGGAGTTGGGATGTCTTTTTGGGATCTAAAGGTGTGTAAGAGAAGTTTGAGAAGTTTTCTTGTTCTTAAGGTGTACTATGAAGGAATGAAGGTCTATGATGCTGTAATGTGTGTTGTTTTGAGGTTATGGTGTTGCAATGTGCATTGTCTTGAGGTTATGGTGTTGCATTCCAAGATCATATTCTAGGAATGATGTTATGAAGCCTACTAGGATATGAAGGTTAAATGCGACTAGGATTTGAAGATATGTCTTAAGTATGAAGCATGTAGGTGAAGTCAGAAGTACTATATGTTTGAAGTGTTGGGTTGTTATATTCTTTGTAGTGAAATTATAGTTGAGATGAATTGATTGATGGTCAAGGTCTAGGTAGATCGACAAAATGTCAAAGGTCAAGGAAGTCGACTGAGTAAAGTCGAAGTCGAAGATATCGATGAAAAGTCAACCGACGAGAGGTTAAAATGTGGGCGTGAGATGAATGAATAAAGACTGAATGGAGGCCGACTGGTAAACCTGACTTGGATTCGATTGTAACAAAATCCTGGGATTTGTGAGATTTGTAGCCAATGATATGCATGGATCTATAAACCTTTTTTTTGAGCCAATATTTAGGGTTTTTCTTATTGTAAAGCCTCTAAAGAGGCATGTTGTAAGGCCGTAAAGTCTAATGTTGTTAGGTGATCATAGAATACACTTTTGTAGGTTAATGTATATGTAATATGATTTGTCTATAGGGTTGTTCTTGCCTGTGCAAGAGGGTATGATGTCAATTGTGTGTTAGGTGTGGACCAAGGTTAGACATGTAACCTTTCATTTCTAATGAATAAGACAACAAGAGAGAAGAACACTCAAATGAATGTTGGTTTTCCCGATTAATGGTTTTCAAGGAAAAATACCAGTGAACTGTGTGATTTATTTTTTCATATGTGTTCTTGATTAAATTATTATTCTTGTATGATAGGATTAGCATGGAAGATTCCTGAATTTCTTGACATGTGGTATCAGAGCTTAGGTATACCTGAAAATTATGGTATCAGAGCGATGTAATGATTTAGAGAGTATATTAGATCTTTATCTACAAATCTTGAATATAAGAACCAAGCCCTAGGTATAGTAAGAGTTGTAATTCATATATGTTTTTAAAGATCATGGTAAAGGATGGCGAGTAGTTCGAGAATAGAGATAGAAAGATTCAATGGCCATAATTTTGAGCTTTGGAAGCTTAAAATGGAAGACATTCTTGTGGATCAAGAACAATGGACAATAGTCTATCCATGTACCCATGAGACAAGAATGTCGATGAAATAATGGGAGAAACTTGAAAGGAAAGAAATAATTACGATCCGACTTTGTCTAGCAGATTCAGTGCTACTGAGTGTCTCTGGTTAAGATTCAACCAAGAAACTGTGGGACAAGATGGCAAGATTATATCAGTATAAATATTTGGTAAATAAGTTGATTATGAGAAAGAAACTATATCTTCTGAGGATGAGTGATGGCAACTCAATGACTGATGATTTAAATGTGTTTAACACTATGTTAAGCCAGTTCTCATCTATGGATATAAAGATCATTGATGAGGAGAAATGTATTAGCCTATTATGTTCTTTTCCATACTCATGGGATAGCTTAGTGATGGCTATTAGGAGTAATAAAACCACACTAGCGTTATAGGACATGGTTTCTTCTATGTTATCGGAAGAAATGAGAAGAAATAGAATGGAAGGATTGACCAAATATGCTCTAGTAGTGAGAGGTCAACCGGTAGACGGAGACAAAGGAAGATTATCCAGTAGAAATTTCAAGTAAAAGGGTATATCTAAATCCCCTTTTTAGTCAACACAAAGATGTTGGAAATACGATATAGTTAGGAATTACAAAAGGCAGTTCCAGAAAAAGGCAGTTCTAGATCCGCTAAGAAGATGTCGATTGAGAGAAAGTTAACCTCAGAAAAAGGAGGTGATGTGTACCTGGTGTCGACCAGTACATAGTCGGATCAATATGTTTGGTTGATCGACTCAGGAGAGTAATATCATATGACACCACATAAAGAATGGTTTTGTGGATATGAAAAATATGATGGGGGTGATGTGTTCTTGGGGGATGTCTCAACAACCAGAATTGTCGGACGAGGAAGAGTCTGACTAAAAATGTAGGATGGGAGGAAAATAACCCTTTCAGGTGTGCTATGCATTATGGGTTTGAAAAGAAACTCGATATCTGTCAGAAAGATGAGTGATGCATATGTGCATACTTTGTTTCAGAAGGACTCATGCAAGATGGTTAGAGGTGCGATGGTCTTAATGAGAGGATTTCAGATTGGTACCCTATACAAGCTATTAGGGAATTTTGACTTGACTGGATGCAACAACATCATTTCTCCTGAAATCGACTGGACTATAACTCAAATAGACTCAATGTCAACACAACATGACTTGACTAGAGCTAATTTGGTTCAAACTGACTTGAAAAGACATGATGAACTCGACCCAACAAGGTTATGGCACGAGAGGATGGGACAAATTGGAGAAAAATGACTTCGAGCTATGCAAAGTAAAGGTATGGTTGAAGTTTTTCCTGAAGGTGGTTTATAAATTGACTTTTGTGAACCTTTCATTTATGGGAAACAAATTCAAGTAAGGTTCCCATCTGGAGCGACAATGGAAAATGGGATTCTAGAACTAGTACATAGTGATGTGTTTGGCCTGGTTATAGTGCCTTCACTTGGTGGATCCATGTACTATGTCTCCTTCATAGATTTGTTTTCCAGGAAGATGTGGATATATTTCCTGAGGAATAAATCAGAGGTTTTCGAGAGATTTAAGGAGTTTAAAGCTCTTGTGGAAAACCAGACAGAGAAGAGGATTAAAGTTTTGGGGACTGACAATTGTGGTGAATTCTTTGGAAAGGAATTTGATCATTTCTGTAAGCAGTGTGGCATAGAACGCAAAAATACCACACCATATACCCCACATCAAAATGGATTTGTCAAGAGAATGAATAGAACATTCATGGACAAGGTAAGGAGAATGCTTAGTGGTGTTGGGCTCACACAAGAATTGTGGGCAGAGGTAGTCGAGACTCTATATATAGTAAATATGTCCCCTTCGTCAGTGCTAGTTGAAATGACTCCAAATGAGGTATGTTAGGGTAAGAATCCTTCAGTGGCACATCTAAAAGTGTTTGGATGTGATGCATTTATGCATGTTCCCAAGGAAAGGAGGAGCGAGATAGAAAAAAGGGCAGTCAAATGTATTTTCATCGGATATAAAGAAGGGACGAAAGGATATAATCTCTAGGATCATGCATAAGGAGAACAATGTACAGTTGATATCTAGTCTTCAGAGAAGTCGAAGGTAAATCCTATCCTGAGGAATTTGTTCAGACTGAGAATAATCTTGACACGATGAAGTTTGAACTGAGGAGCAAAGAGGATGATTTAGATGAGTCAAATGAATCTGAGGAAGAGGTGGAACAATTGAATTTGGTAGTAAGGAGTTCATAAATAATAACAAAATCAGTTGAAAGGCATAGTCCTCCTAAATTTCATTCCACATTCGTGCTAACTTCCATTGACGATGAGCCCAAGTCGGTCGGTGAGGAAGTTGACTCAACAGAGGGTACAATTTGGAAGGATGCCATGGTCTAAGAGATGGAATCCTTGTACAAGAATGAGACATGGGATTTAGTCAAGTTACCTAGGGGAAGAAATATTTTTGGTAGCAAGTGGATGTTCAAGAAGAAGATGAATGTCACCGAATAAGTCGAGATGTTCAAGGCTCGACTGGTAGCGAAAGGATATCCCCAAGTCTAGGGAGTCAACTTCAATGATATTTTTTCCCCTGTTAAAAAACTAACTTCCATTAGAATACTAGTGTCTCTAGCTGTAACATTCGATCTGGAGATAGAACAGATGAATGTGAAGACAACGTTCCTACATGGGGACCTAGAAGAATAAATCTACATGAAACATCCTAAAGGATTTGTTGTAAAGGGAAAGCAAGAGTTGGTGTGCAAACTAAAAAGATCCCTTTATGGTCTAAATCAATCACCAAGGATGTGGTACTAGAAGTTTGATATTACATCCTGAGTTTTGGATTTGTGAGAAGCAACGTTGATCACTGCAAATATTCCAAGGAAGAAGGTGGGTGTTTTATATATGTAGATTTGTATTTCGATGACATGTTGCTAATTAGAAACATAATGTACACAATAAAGGAGGTGAAGAAACAACTATCCTCCAAGTTCAACATGAAGGATCTCAGTGCAACTAATTTCATTCTAGGAATGGATATTAAGAGAGATCGAGCCACTAGAAATCTATGGTTGAATTGGATGAAGTATATTGAAACAATTCTAAAATGATTCAACATGTAGGATTGTAAACTGGTGAAGGTGCCAATTCCAGTGGGAGGAAGGATTATTGTTGATCAGTGTCCAAAGACGCATGAAGAGATAGAGGACATGTCACATTTTTCCTATGCAAGTGAAATTGGTAGTATGATGTATGCGATGGTATGCACTTGACCAAACATTTCCCATGCAGTGGGAGTGTTGTGAAGGTACATGTCGACACATGGAAAGGAGCACTAGACAATTTTCAATAGATTATTCAGTTATTTGTGTGGCACAACGGACTATGCTATATGCTACCAAGGAAGACCTGGATGTGACAGTGGTGAATTAGATGTGCATGGATTTATCGATGAAAATTGGTATGGAGATATGGATGAATGGAGGTCAACTAGAGGATATGTATTCAAGATGTTTGGTGTAGCAATAATCTAGATGACTAAACGACAAGCGGTCATAGCCTTATTAACAAAAAAAGTTGAATACATGGTAGCCACTCATTGAAGTAAAGAAGCGATATGGCTTCAAAGATTGTGTTCAGGAATCGGTTTTGGGAAGAGATCTATGCAGGTAAGCTACGATATTCAAAGAAAAATATTTTGGTCAAAGAACCTTGCTTATGATTCAATGACTAAGCACATTGATGTACAATATGATTTTGTAAGAGACATGGTGGAAAGTAACAAGGTGCTACTGGAGAAAGTAGACACGTTGGAAAACATAAAAGACTCATTGACCAAGTATGTGAGTGTTGTGAAGTTCTCTTGGTGCAAAGAGGCAATGGGCATTGTTTCTCTGGGTTTGTGAGATAAAAGTTCAGGAATCTCCTATTTCAACAAACAAGACAACAAGTGGGAGAATCTTGGATTGTTATATTCTTTGCAGTGAAATTCTAGTTGAGGTGAATCGACTGATGGTCGAGGTCCAGGTAGATCGACATCAATTCGAAGTTCAAGGAAAGGGTAAATTCAAAGTCAAAGATATCGATGGAAATTCAACTGATGAGAGTTCGAAGTGTGGGTGTGAGACAACCAACTAGAGACTGAATGGAGGCCAACTGGTATTCGACTAGTAAACCCGACTCATAGTCGATTGTAACATAATCCCGAGATTTGTGATATTTGTAGCCAATGATATGCATGGATCTATAACCATTTTTCGGGCACCAATATTTAGGTATTTTCCTATTGTAAATCCTATAAAGATGCATGTTGTAAGTTCATAAAGGTTGTTGTTGTTTGATGATCATAGAATACACTTTTGCAGGTTAATGCATATGTAAGTCAATTTGGCTACAGGGTTGTTCTTTTTTGTGCAAGAGGGTATGATGTCAATTGTGTCTTATGTGTGGACCAAGGTTAGACATATAACATTTTATTCTGAATGAATAAGAAAACAAGAGAGAATAATTCTCAAAGGAATGTTGGTTTTCCCGGTTAAGGGTTTTCATGGTAAAATCTTGGTGTACTTTGTGATTGCTTGTTTCATATGCATTCTTGATTAAATTCTTCTTCTCTTCTACTAGAATTGGCATGGAAGTGTTCTGCATTTCCTGACATGAAGATATTGGATTGGTGTCTACACATATATTGTTGAGTTGGTGCTCAAGTAAGGGGATTGATGTCTCCAACAAGTTGGTTCTTGCAAATATTGTAACAATAGGATGGTTCCTACAGGTACAGGTGAGTTAATGCTCAGTTGAGGAGATTGGTGTCTCCATTAGGTTGGTTCCTACATTTTGTTGAGTTGGTTCTCATTTAAGGATATTGGTGTCTTCAGTAGGTTGGTACCTACAATATTTGTAATAGTAGGTCAATGCCTATAGACATTTATAAAGATAAGTTTTATAGTTTTTTCCTAATTGGGTTTCCATGTTAAATTCTCTACATTGTGGTTTAAGTTTATATGTGATTATTGTTTCTTAGCTAATGAATGTTTGATTAATGGTTAAATAAAGTAAAAATTATATTATATTGATTCAACCCCCCTCCCTCTCAGTATAAGCATAATTTCAACATGGCCCTAAATTCATCAAGATCAACATTGTGTAACGTTTATTTGTATTTTATTTCATGGGAAAAATGTGCACCTATTTGTTCCTCTTGTTTCCTTAGTTGATATTTTAATGATGATATTCTCATATTGAATTCATCTAGGGAAACACATAAGTCCTCCACCATGATAAATTTTTCCACTGAAAATGCATGAAGGGTTGAATTTGTCTCCCTAGCGTTGTCTTTTGGGTCGCTTCCCATCATCCAAGTAGTTGATCTCTCCCCTGTCTCCAACCTGACTAGTGCTTCCCTAAGCCTCTAGCATTTATTTACCCTTGTGGTTATCTTCCTATTTTATTTTATATAATAATAGGTTCATATGTATGGAATGGTGTCTTCAAACACCACCACTTCCTTAGTATTAATATCTATCCCGGCTAGGATGAAATTCAGTGGAGTTCCAGAATCTATGGGTGTTCCCGGATTATGAAATTTTGTGAATGGGCTTAGAAGTGAAACCCTCTCTTATTCATCTCTCAAAGTTTATGCATCGACTGCTTCCTAATGCTTTCTCCTCTTCTCTTCTTATTCTCTATTTCCAGCTTCATCAAGTGCTCTCTTTTTCTTTGCTTCTTCAACTATTCTCCTCTTTTTAGCCTCGTCTGCTAGTCTCGTCTTTTCATCCTCGTCTGTAACCTTTTTCCTAGCAGCTTCATATAATTCTTTCTTCTTTTCGAACTCCTTCTATTTTCTGGTATTCTCCTTTTCATTTATTTCCTTGTTAGATTTATTTCTAGTGCCATCCTCTCTTTCTTCCTTTTTCCTCTATTTGTCTTCAATTGTATTTTTGGTTTCCTCTATATTTGTACCTTTGGTAGAAGATGATGTTTTATCTTCCTATTTATTCTTAGTGGATTCATTAGCTTCCATGGGTTTTTTATATAGTTATCTATCCTTCTCTTCCTATTGTTTCCTTTTGGCCTCCCTTTGTATAATATATTGTGCAATTAATGCCTCAAACTTCCTTTTCATTTATTTTCGTTTCTCTTCTTCCAATGACCTTATAGCTTATTTTTCATTTTCATCTCTAATCTTTATTATATATTATTCAAAATACACCACCCCTTTGAATATGTCTTCCTAGGGTCTCTCTTCATGCACAATGGTATGTAATAGTCCTACAAACTTTATGTGTTCTTCTAATGTTTTATTGGGGTCATATTGTCTGAGTTTTTCTATAGATAGAAGTAGTTCTCTCAAAGCTTCAACTTATTTTCTTTCATGTGGTAAAATGTTTAGGGCTTGTGTCCCTATGGTCACATGGAATTTTTAATAGTATCTCTTCTTATTGGCATTAAGCACAGTTGTGATCCCATCTTATGTCATTTGATAAGCTACTTCTCAAATAAGCAGTTTCTCGGGTATAAATTTGGGTAAAAGGTGAGGTGTGCTAGAGATTCCAAATACCCGTTTATAAGTATAGTACTTTCCAACAAACCAATCCCCAATTTCCTTTATGGATTGCATGGATTCAACTAATATTCACAAAGGGTATTTTTGTAAGTGAGGGCATACAAAGGTATAAGAAAATGATCACAAATATCATATAAATGTTCCCTATAACTATCTTCCCAGAGTTGGAAGTAGTAAATGTGAATTGGAAATAGGATAGGGCTCCATTCCCATCACATCCTTGGAAAATTAACACTTGCACACACAACATCAATTAAATATGTGGATATGTAAAAACTTGGAAGTTTGAGGGTAGAATACTTCCTCGCTATCTCGAATATGTTGATTGAAAAGACTTGCACCAAGTTGAAGATGTGTCCCTTTTATGCTACATAGTAGGCAACAGGGTTCCATTCTCTTCTAAAATGTATGATGTTCTCCTCCCCATAAAGTTTGCAAATCAGAGAAAACAAGATCCTATAGGGTTCTTTCATGTGGTGCATGAGAAACACTTTGTTTCCATTGGGTGAGCAAGCTACCCCTTCTTTCCACCATTCTTCAATCACCTCTTCTTCATATTCATGTTCGTTGTTGAAATTATCCATCGATACCACATTGGGGGGTGAAATGGGCATTGGTAGTTGTAATAGCACATAATGACACACCTATGCATTTGTGTCATGGCCTAACCCTTTCCCTTTTCTTGCTAGACATTTTTCCAACTTGCCTAACTAAAACCATCTAAAAAACATGTCTTTTTCACATATCTATGGGCTCCTTTGATGAAAAGAATAGGAATCCATGACTTCCTAGTTTGCAACCCACGGATGTCCTCAAAAAATTGAAAAAATAATTCTTAGTTTTCAAGCAGGTTTTTTGGTTGGGATCATTTCCCAACATCCCCATGCCCGTACAACACAGATTCCAACTTCCCCAACCTCTTGAGGAATATATAAAATAACCATTGAGGGATACGACATGGAAAATTCTATTGGTGCAAAGTTATGTTACCAACATCTCGCAAGCCTCCCTTCCCTATAATTATCTAATAAACATCCCCTTTACCATGGAATTTTAGAGCTTCTTTCTCATTTTATGTGGCTATAGGGTGTCTCCTTATCCCTATCTGAGTCATTGAAAGAATATTACATCAGTTGAGTTGATTCTTGAGGATTTCCGGAGGAACCCAAACAATTGGCTTCAAGATGGTGCCTAAGGATGGACACAATTGTAACTTACCTTTTCCACTTGCTGATAATAAAAGAGTCTAGTTTCCCCCATATTTTGTCTTCAATGTATGTTTATCTTTATGATTAATTTGAATATGACATAAAATATGCACATGATTTTGGTTTCATAACTAATTTAACCACGGCTTAGTTTAGTATCTATCTTATAGGCCGATTCTAGCAAAAGATCAGGAGCTCTTCAATGAATTGGAGCGAAGATTGACATCAAATGGAAGAACAAGGTGAACCTTCTTCTCTCCTCGCTATCCCTACTTTCTCCTAATTTAGGTAGTTATTTTCTTTAGTTTTTGTGTGCTTTTCATTAAGGGGAGATTGTTGTCTCTTTCACTTGGTCTTTCTCTGTCATAATCCTGACCCAAGATCACAGGATAAAAATACCTTAATCAATATCTTGTACTGAATATGTATGTCTTCAGTCTTCAGAGTAGAAATATGATTTTTATTATCATCTATTATAACAGAGGAATTCTTGTCCAAATGTGAAAATACCCATTTCTTCACATCCGTGTATGACATCGAGGTTGGTCTAGCTACTACAAGCACACATAATCATCTTTTCTAGATATTTTGATATGCATTCAAGTATTCATCCTCGGGGATAAAATTTCCCTTTTGGAAAATTTCATACATTTAACTCCATGTCATAAAGTTGTTCAGACTATCGCGGTATCGAGTATCTATGAGTAACATAACTTTGTGGTTCTTCATTTGTACAAGTGAGTTAGAAATAGATCCTAGGCCTCTTTTTCCAGAAGATTTTGAGACCTAAGACTTAAATATTATGCCGTATGAGAAAAAATATGAATAAGAGAATATAACAACATGTATCGCTACAACATACTATTGAACTGTGTACATAATTTCTCAGTCTTGCTTACACAACTCAACATCTTGAGTATTCTTTCACAATGACCTTCGAATGAATGATAATCAATATGTATTTGATTTTTAATTAGTTCTAAATTTTCTTAGTAGTTTAACACACTTCACAATTATAGTTGCAAACAGGTCAATTCTATGACATAACACAACTATACATCTCGATTAATGAACTTCAGGAAAACTCTATCGAGAAAACGTTTTTCGGAAAGATGAATCACGAGAAGATTTTCCTTTGGAAAGGATTTCTTCCAATAATACTATCAGGAACTTTAATTAGTTTTTGGAAATAATTATTTTTGAAAAAAATCCATTGAGAAAAGCTTAGGATATGTTACGGTTTCGAGAAGGCGATTTTCTAATGGGTGCTTTGGGATGAGATGTTATGAGGAAGACGGGTCTTCAGAAAGAGTCTTTCAAGAAAATTCCTTCATGAAATGCCTTGATGTATTACTAAATATTTTCTCAACAAATATTCCTCAAGAGAATATTCTATACCTTGAAAAAATTATTTCTTAAAAGAAGGCATCATATGCTAAAATGAATTATGTGTTGGATAGTTGGTTGTCATTGATGTCAATGAGTAGTGAATTGATTTCAACTTATGTGATGGGTGTATTTGGAGAAGTCTCTAAAGTGGTCCCCTTATGGATTAGCTCTAAGCATGGCCCTCATGGGAAGACGCTATGATAAATTCTACAAGAAACCCCTAAGTATGGTTAAGGATCTTGTAGTTGATCATGAAATTAGGTTATGAAGGATGGAGTAAATGAAGGTAACTCACTCATGGATGGATATTCCTCATCACATTATTTCCAGTGATAGGTGGTACGCCACGTAGTTCCTCACGATTGAGGAGTTATGTCCTTGCAAAGTTAGAAGCCCTGAAGAATGGTCAAGAAGCCTCTATTTTGTTACAATTATTTAGTGAAGGGGTAAAGTGTTTGTAACAATAAATTTAAGAAGCCCCTAAGTTTAAGGAAAGAGGTTACCCAACAAAAGTATAAATGCACCTCAAAGAGTCATTCACATCATATTCACACACACATTCTATTGGATCTATTCTATGTGAGTAAGTGATTCTTATCTAAGGAAACCAAGGAGATATGAGGCAAATTTCAGAGGGAATATGAAGTAAAGAAGGGCAAAATTACAGGGGAGGATGAAGTCTTGTGATGATGTGTTCTAAGGTATGTTATTTAAAGTTCATATTACCATTTTTTCTATAACTATTTTTATAGAATTATTCAGATAAAGAACATTAGAGCTAGTTGAGAAGACATGTCAAGGCACCTGTGGTAAAAATTTCAGCATCTGGGTCATTGTATTTTCTGAGATACACTATGTGGAAAATAGGGTTTTTGGCTAGTCCCGAAACTAGTCTCAAACATGTGTTTTGGGTAAAATAGTCATAACTATTTCATAGAGGATACGAATTCAATGAGACCAAATGAATTGAATAATGTACTATTTGCAGTATGTTTTGTATGATTTTCATAGCTAGATATAAAATATTACGTTTGTTGCATGCTCTACAAGTTTTCTTTCTAGAATAAGCTAAAATTCAGGAAGGTCTGCCATTTTGGCTATAATTCCTTTTCTGATATGTTACAAGTAGTGAAACTTGGATGAATTGTAGAGAAGATATTGAATAATATTGGGTACAAGTTTTAAACCTGTATTTAGTACAGGTATGTAGTTGTGCTTGTTGAAAGTTAGGGTTTGGGACTAATCCAAAAACTAATCCTGTGAGACTAAGGTAAAGTTTGATGAAGATGTTATTATCTTGTTGTTGAAGTTGAGGAAGGTATGTAGGTATGTGATCACATACACCAGCTTTTTTACAGAGTTCCAGGTATGTTTATATGCATGTTTTGAGGGTTACATGTTGATGATGGTATGGTACATGCTTGAGAGGCATGTCTTGTTGTTGCATGGTACATCTTAGTGATGGTTTTGGTTTCCATGTGAGTGGATTTGGGTACAGTTGGTTGATGACAGTATATCAGTGACAAATAAAGTGAGAGAGATAATGACAAGTTGGATGATTGGTTTATCATCAATGATAGTGAAAGTATCGGTGGTAGTGAAAATGAATCTACACTTATATTTCAGGGCGACAGGACGGGGCAAGGATAGGTGGTTGTATCCACCTTATGATTGGTGCCAGATAACTCAGGGGGTTGTAGCCTCCTTTTGGTTAGAGCCAGATAATTTAGAGAGTTTCAACTTCCTTCGGGTTGAATCTTGATAATAGGGGGTTGTAGCCTCCTTCCAGTTGCAGCTAGAAAATTGGGAAGTTGGTTCTTCCAATGAATGCATTATTTTGACATATAAGAGAAGCATTTTGTGGTTTTCTCCCATTTGGGTTTCCACGTAAATTCTAGTGTACTGTGAATTTCATGTGATATTTTTCATGTGATACTACTTAGGATTATACTACTCATGATATATATTAAATGCTAAATCTAAAATGTTGAACATTGTTGAAAAATATACATTGGGGTTAAAAGTAATAAATGTTATCATAATGATTCACACCCCTTGTCTTAGTATTCCAACAATTGGTATTAGAGTAGGTCCTTCAAGAAGCAATCTAACCACTAGAAGGAGATCATGGAATATTGTAAGATTAGAGCACTGATATTTGACGATCATAATTATGGATTCTGGAGTATAAGGATGAAAAACATTTTACAGGAACAAGGATTTGATGTATGGTGAGCAGTAGTATATGGATACAAAGCATCGAACACTCCCCCAACAAACAAGGATGGAAAGAAACTCAAAGAAAATAAATCAAAGGCTAAAGGTACTATTCTAAGCAATCTTGTTAATTCAATATTTGTTAAGGTTATGCATTGCAATTCTACAAAGGAACTATGGGATAACTTCAAAATATTTATGAAGGAAATGCTAAAATCCAAAAATTTATAGATAAGTTCAAACAATTGATGATGAAGGAAGACAAAGACATTGTAGCCTACTTTATGTGATTTGATGAAATAATGAATACTATTAGAGGTCTGGGAGAAGAGATGAAGGAACCAATCATCATTCAAAAGGTACTAAAGTCTCTACCTATGAGATTTGATCCAAATATTTTAGACCTAGAAGAGAGAAAAGATCTAGACACCTTGAGGATGGATGAGCTACATGGGATACTCATTTCATATGAAATGAGAATAGAATAGGAGAAACTAGTCACAAAGGAACCAACATTCAAAGAATCCAAGAAGAAAAAGAGAAAGCAAAAGCCAAAGTCAAATTGTAGCTGCAACGATGATTCAAAGGAAGATGAAGAAATGACAAAATTCGTAAGTAAGTTGCAAAGAGGAACCAATAAGTACAAAGGTATGCTTCCATTGAAATGTTTTAATTATGGTGGTATTGGTCATTTTGATTCTAAATGTCTGATGCAGGAGCATCTCAAGTAAGCCAGCGCGGAGACAACGGACAGCTGGATAAGTGCCCAACACAAATTTTGAAATTACCTTGAAATTGATGCGACATCTTAAATAAGGTAATTAAGAAGGAGTGCACTTGTATAATGTAACCGGACCTTGAGAAATTTTCTCTCGTCCTTAGTAGGTAGAAGGCATTTATGGTAGTTAAAGAAAAGTAGATAGAATTCAATTCTAGATTAGACAGTTTTAGAGCGCAAGAGGGAAACAAGATATAGACACCCTCATTGTGTATTGTAGCATTAGCGTGAAAAGGATTGAGAAGAGCATAGAGGAAAAACAGAGAGTTGTGTAGCAGACTCCATGTATAGAAGTTCTGAATTAATACAAAGAAAGCTGTGATTCAGACTCATGGTGTTCATATATTCTCTGTGTATGCATCTTTGAATGTTATGCTCATGAATGTTTTACTCTTTCTATCATGCAATTTATTTTATGCTATGTATGAATGATTTCTTGTTGAATGTCTAAAATCTGAGAGGAAAGGGTAATGGAATGAGTTTCAATTGTTTCTCTACCTGAGCAAGAGTTCCTGGAAGGAGTGCAGTTGAATTGTCCGCAAGGAGTGCGTCGACAAAGTGTTTAGAGGTTGGTCTCTGAAAGCTCAGGTGAGGAAGCTTTTGTTCTTGTTTCCACATAAGTGCAGTTAGGCACACGAGCCGTGCAAGGAGTGCGCAGGCCAAGTGAAGTCTCAGGGTTGGGTACCTGAGTGAAGCATTGAGAGACTATTGCTGCAGGTGTGCGCAGAGTCAAAGGATTTCAACACTTGGAAGTGTTTGAAAATTTTCCGCAAGGAGTGCGTGCAAGGGGTTTTCTAAAAAGACGCAGAATCGTGAAATGTTCAAAGGGATTCGAAGCCTTCTAAGTGGCTAAAGGAAAGCGTAGCAACGTCGGACCACAAGAGGAAAAGCTCTCAGGGGAAGAGATGGACGGTCAGAATTCTTGGTGGAGAATCCACGAAGTCCTATGAGTCGTCAGATCTCACAGAGAAGTAGGGGAGTTACGGTGAAAGCGTCGAAAGGTTCTAATCTCAGGAGGAGTAGGACCGTAGATCTAAGCCACAAGGGCCATTGGATTTGCACACGGATATTTGTATTAGGTTTTCGTGGGTGGAAGTCTTGTAAACCTTGCAACAGGAATCACGATATTCCGAAATGCAACATCCTGAAAGCTAAGAGGATTTGTGTGGGACCATAGGAGTCAGTGAGGCAGACAGGTGGCACACTACTTTAGAGTTTTGTGGAGTAAAGTTACGAAACCTTTTCATTAGGATTCGCGATATCACGAAGTCCGAAGTGCTGATGAAGTGAAGTGGCATTGAAAGGTCAAAGCGTGCGAGTGTATCGGAGTTTCAGCAAATCGAAATTCGGGAATCGGGGAGACAAGTTTCTCAACACTGTGACCACCAAAATCGCGATAAGAAAAATCCCGAAAAGGAAAGAGGAAAGGTCAGCGTTGACTATTTCGGTTTTTGAGGATTTGAGAGACCAATGCTTGACCACTGGATTCACGAAGTTGCGAAGTCCGATCTCCCAAGAGCAAAGAGGGGATCTTGTGAGAGTTTGTTGTGGCTATAGATTTCCCGATAGGGAAATAGAAGAGTCGTTTAGAATTCTTTGGGCCAGTGGTAAAGGAAAGATCCTGTGTTGACATGGACCTTCCAACCTGTGAGTTTTGGAGAGGGAGCGTGTGTTGATGGACCATCTATTTGGTATCAGAGCACAGAAAGGTTCTTTGCTTTTTGTAGCAGAGAAAAAGAAGAATTCACCATGTTGCCAAGGAGAACGGATAGGCAAACACCCGATCCACTAGAGGAGAGGGAAATTTCAAGAAGAAGGGGCAGGCAGATGATAGATCCAGCTATGGAGAGAGAGATGCATGATCTACGAGCCAGACTCGAAGACATGGAGACAACACAAAGACGCACAGTCAATGTTGGGGATCTTAGTGATTCCAAAAGTGAGGTTGAGGCTGAACATGAAGAAGAAGTTGCAGCTGAAGATGCAACAAATGAACATTTGGTCAGAGCTATTGCAAGAATGGCTGCAAGAGAGAAAATGGACATTCTAGTTTATGAGGGAAATCTAGATGCAGAAGAGCTTCTAGACTGGATTAGAGCTCTAGAAACATACTTTGACTATGAATATGTCGAAGAGGACAAGAAAGTCAAGCATGTTGTCACTAGATTGAAGGGACATGCAGCATTGTGGTGGGATGAACTACAAGATGACAGATGCTGCAAAGGCAAGCAGAAGATCAAAATATGGGATAGAATGATTGTGAAGCTAAAGGTGAAATTCATGGCCAGAGATTACCAGATTACTCTGTTCAGGAGAATGCAGAACCTGAGACAGAAACTGATGATAGTGAATGAATACACTGAAGAATTCTATAAGATGAACATCAGGGCAGGTTATCAAGAGAGCGAGGATGAAAAAGTTGCCAGATATATGAATGGCCTGAGATATGATATCCAGGATGAGATGAGCATGGTAACCATATGAACGGTGGAAGATGCTTATCAGATGGCTCTGAAAGCAGAAGAGAAGCTGAGGCAGAAGTCAGAGAGGCTGAGGCAGAAGTCAACCCAGAGGCAAATCGGTTTCCCAGGATAAATATCAGAAGACCAAGGAGGACTGGAAGAAACCTCAGACTCGAATTGAGAGAGGTGGGACCTCACCTTGAGGGAAATATGTTGAACAAAGAGGGCAACATACTGAGCATAGAGGAGATTATGTTGATTATAATACTTTTCCTTGTACTAGAGGTAGAGGAAGAGGAAGAGGAAGAGGTGGAATAATAACATGCTTCACATGTGGAAAGAATGGGCACAAGTCTTATGAGTGTCCAGACAAAAATAAGGAGAGTGGAGAAGCTCACATCGCCGAAGCACATAGGCAAGATGTTGAGGCAGAAGACGCTGAAGGCAGAAGATCGTTGATGATGCGAAAATCTCTTTTGACACCAGAGAAGGAGGTGGAGAGTTCAGTCCAAAGGACCAGACTTTTTCGAACTACTTGCAAGACCAAGAACAGGGTATGCAAGGTCATTGTGGACAGTGGTAGCATGGATAATCTCATTTCTACAGAGATGGTAGAAAATTTGGAGTTGGAGACAATTGATCATCCAAGCCCATATAGAATTTCATGGCTACAAAAAGGACATCAGGTAACTGTCACTAAACAATGTTTAGTTGAATTTAAGATAGGAGGATATAATGATAAGATACTCTGTGATGTTATTCCTATGGATGTTTGTCATCTATTGCTGGGTAGGCCATGGAAATATGACAGGAATGTGATTCATGATGGGAGAATGAACACATACACCCTAGAAAAGAATGGGAGGACTCACATGTTGCTTCCAATTAAGGATAAGGAGGTGAAAACGGAAGTAAGCAACACAATAATTCTCATGAGTGGGAAGGAACTTCTTACAGAGGTTAAGAAGAAGGAGGAACCGCAGTTCATTGTGGTTAGGAAACCAAAGATTGTTTTGACCAACACAAGGGTGGATGATTTACCAGAAGAAATTCAGGAACTGCTGGAAGATTTCACTGATATAATAGTGGACGAATTACCTCGCTCGTTGCCATCGATCCGAAGTGTGAGTCACCATATTGATCTCATACTAGGAGATAGTTTGCGGAATAAGGTCGCGTACAGATTGACACCGCAAGAGAATGAAGAGGTCAAAAGACAAGTCTAGGAGTTGTTGGACAAAGGTTTAGTCAGAGAAAGCTTGAGTCCATGTGTTGTTTTGACAGTACTCAGTCCGAAGAAAGAAGAAGGCTGGAGGATGTGTATTGACTCAAGGACGATTAATAAGATAACCATCAGGTACAAATTTCCATTACCAAGGATGGATGATCTGATGGATTTCTTGAGTGGAGCAAAGTATTTTTCAAAAATTGATTTGAAGAGTGGTTATCACCAGATTCGTATGAGAGAAGATGATGAGTGGAAAACAACATTCAAAACTAATGAAGGGTTGTATGAATGGCTTGCTATGCCATTTGGCTTAACAAATGCGCCAAGTACTTTCATGAGGTTGATGAACGAAGTCTTGAAGGAGTTCATCAGAAATCTTGTTATCGTATATTTGGATGACATACTGGTTTATAGTAAAATAGTGGCAGAGCATCTGAAGCATTTGGCTACAGTGATGCAGAGGTTACAGCAGGAGAAGCTATTGATAAACATGAAGAAATATTCATTCATGAAGACAAAGTTCATTTACTTGGGATTTGTTATTTCGGAAAATGAGTTGAGGATGGATCCAGATAAGGTGGAGGTAATCAAGAATTGGCCATCACCGAAGAATATCTTTGAGGTGATAAGTTTTCACGAATTGGCTAGTTTCTACCGGAAGTTCATCAGGAATTTTAGTGGAATTAGTGCAACAATGATGGATACAATGAAGAAAAGACACAAGTCTTTTCACTAGACTGAAGAGGCTGAGAAAAGTTTTAATCTGTTGAAGAGGAAGATCACGGAACATCCATTTTTGGTGTTGCTAGATTTCCAAAAGAAATTTCAGGTGAAATGCGATGTAAGTGGATTTGCAATCAGGGTAGTCTTGAGTCAGGAAGACATGCCAATAGCATACTTCAGGGAGAAGCTGAATGAAGAAAAAGTGAAATACTCCACTTATGATAAGGAGTTTTATGCTATCATTTAGGCACTGAAGAAATGGAGACATTACTTGATCCCGAAAGAATTTGTCTTATACAGTGACAATCATGCATTGCAGTTTGTGACTCAACAGGAAAAGATGAATCAAAGACATGTCAAATGGGTTGAGTATATGCAGAATTTCACTTTTGTGATTAAACATATCTTTGGTACTGCTAACAAAGTTGTTGATGCTTTGAGCATGAAGTGTTTTCTATTGCAGGAGTTCAAGGTCAAAACATTGGGTTTTGATGATCTCAGGGACATGTACGCAGATGATCGGGATTTTAAAGAGGCGTATGAAGCAACTAAGAATCCAATTCTCAAGGATAGAAGAAAATGGACAGAATACATGATTAAGGAAGGATTATTGTTTAAGGGTAATCAACTATGTGTTCTAAAATTCTCCATGAGCGAGAATATGCTGAAGGAGAAACACAATGGAGGATTGGCAGGGCACTTTGGTCACGACAAGACATTCACAAAATTGAATGAGTTACATTTTTGGCCGGGAATGTGAACAGATGTCAAGAGATTCATGGACATATGCATAATTTGCCAACATTCGAAGGGGAGAAAACATAATGTGGGGTTTTATCAACCATTGCCCATACTAGAGAGGCCATGGGATGCAATCAACATGGATTTCATATTGGGGTTGCCAAGAACACAAAGAGATTCTGATTCAATATTTGTGGTGGTAGATAGATTTTCCAAGATGGCACACTTCATTCCATGTTAGAAGATTAGTGACGCAACTCACATTGCGAATCTGTTTTTCAAATAAGTCATTCGACTTCACGGTTTGCCAAGGAGTATAGTTTTGGATTGAGACACAAAGTTCATAGGGAAATTTTGGAGGACCTTATGGAAGAAGCTGGGAACTAACTTGTCTTTTAGTTCGGCTTATCATCCTCAGACGGATGGACAGACAAAAGTGGTGAACAGAAGTCTCAGAGACTTGCTGAGAAGCTTGGTGATAGAACACCACAGCCAATGGGACAACATATTACCACATGCAGAGTTTTCTTATAATGACTTGGTTAACAGGAGCACAGGGAAGATTCCATTTCAGATTGTCTATGGCATGCAGCCGAGGGGAATTTATGAACTGAGAGATTCAGAATAGACTGCGACTAGGAGCTCTAGTGTAGAATATTTCGCAGAGGCGATGAAAGAACTTCACAGCTAGGTGAAGGAGCGACTACATAATTTAAGCTAGGAATATAAGCGCAGAGCAGACCAAATACAATTCAATTTGAGGTTGGTGATTTGGTTCTGGCACATTTGAGAAGGGAAAGGTTCCTGAGAGGAACATATAATAAATTGAAGATGAAGAAAATCGGACCATGTAGGGTCTTAAAGAAATTTGGGGCGAATGCTTACGAGATTGAATTACCCGATGGGATCAGAATTTCTCCAATATTCAATATCTCTAATTTGTACCCATATAAAGCTAAGGAAATAGAAATAGGAATTGAGAAGCCAGTGATCCAGTGGACAAAGAAGATGCCAGTTGCAAATAAGCTGCATATGGAGCGCATACTGGATAAAAGAGTAAGCAAGAAGACCAGGCGGAAATAATACTTTGAATATTTGGTCAAATGGAAGGGCCATCGAGTTGAAGATGCCAGCTGGGAGAATGAAGTAGAGATCCAGAAGCATGGACAGACCGTGCGTGAGCTCATGGACAGGAGCCCATGGAATTTTTCAAGTGAGGGAGTATGATGCAGGAGCATCTCAAGCAAGCCAGTGCGGAGACAATGAACAACTGGACAAGCACCCAGCACAAATTTTGAAATTACCTTGAAATTGATGCGCCATCTTAAATAAGATAATTGAGAAGGAGCGCACTTGTATAATGTAACCATACCTTGATAAATTTTCTCTCTTCCTTAGTAGGTAGAAGGCATTTATGGTAGTTAATGAAAAGTAGACAAAATTCAATTCTAGATTAGACAGTTTTAGAGCACAAGAGGGAAACGGGATATAGACACCCTCGTTGTGTATTGTAGCATTAGTGTGAAAAGGATTGAGAAGAGCATAGAGGAAAAATAGAGAGCTGTGTAGCAGACTCCATGTATAGAAGTTCTAAATTAATACAAAGAAAGTTGTGTTTTAGACTCATGGTGTTCATATATTCTCTGTGTATGCATCTTTGAATGTTATGCTCATGAATGTTTTACTCTTTTTGTCATGCAATTGCTTTTATGCTATGTATGAATGATTTCTTGTTGAATGTCTAAAATCTGAGAGGAAAGGGTAATGGAATGAGTTTCAATTGTTTCTCTATCTGAGAAAGAGTTCCTGCAAGGAGTGCAGTTGAATTGTCTGCAAGGAGTGCGTCGACAAAGTGTTCAGAGGTTGGTTTCTAAAATCTCAGGTGAGGAAGCTTTTGTTCTCGTTTCCATAGAAGTGCAGTTAGGCACAGAAGTCGTGCAAGGAGTGTGCAGGCTGAGTGAAGTCTCAGGGTTGGGGACCTGAGTGAAGCATTGAGAGACTACTGCTGCAGGTGTGCGCAGAGTCAAAGGATTTCAACACTTGGAAGTGTTTGAAAATTTACCGCAAGGAGTGCGTGAAAGGGGGTTTCTAAAAAGATGCAGAATCATGAAATGTTCAAAGGGATTCGAAGCCTTCAAAGTGGCCGAAGGAAAGCGTAGCAATGTCAGACCGCAGGAGGACGATCTCTCAGGGGAAGAGACAGATGGTCGGAATTCTCGGTGGAGAATCCGCAAAGTCTTGTGAGTCGTCAGATCTCACAGAGAAGCAGGGGAGTTACGACGAAAGCGTCAAAAGGTTCTAATCTCGGGAGGAGTAGGACCATAGATCCAAGCCACAAGGGCCATTGGATTTGCATATGGATATTTGTATCAGGTTTTCATGGGTGGAAGTCCCGTAAACCTTGCAATAGGAATCACGATATTCCAAAACGCGATATCCTGAAATCTAAGAGGATTTGTGTGGGACCACAGGAGTCAGCGAGGCGGACAGGTGGCATACTACTTCGAAGTTTCATGGAGTAAAGTTCTAAAACCTTTGCATTAGGATTCGCGATATCGTGAAGTCTGAAGTGTCGATGAAGTGAAGTGGCATTGAAAGGTCAAAGCGCATGAGTGTATCGGAGTTTCGGCAACTCGGAATTCAGGAATCGGGGAGACAATTTTCTCAACACCGCGACCGCCGAAATCGCGATAAGAAAAATCCCAAAAAGGAAAGAGGAAAGGTTAACATTGAATGTTTTGGGTTTTGGGGATTCGAGAGACCAACGCTTGACCATTGGATTCGTGAAGTTGTGAAGTCCGATCTCCCAAGAGCAAAGAGGGGATCCTGTGGGAGTTTGTTGTGGGTGCAGATTTCCCGAGAGGGAAATAGAAGAGTCGTTTAGAGTTCTTTGGGCCAGTGGTAAAGGAAAGATCCTGTGTTGACATGGACCTTCCAACCTGTGGGTTGTGGAGAGGGAGTGTGCGTCGACGAACCATCAATGTCCCCATAAGAATAATGATAGTGATGAAGAACAAGATCCTAAGAAGAAAAAAAATATTTTTTTCAAGAAACATGTATGCACCAAGGAAGACAATTCATCAAACGAGGATGAAGATAGTGATAATGATACAAAAAGAGTACTCTTCATGGAAGTAAAATATTCTGAAGAACATTTTGAATAAGAATGAGAAGTTGATCTCGGATCAGGATTGATGAATTCCTTAGAAGAGCTAACGAATGGAAGAAAGAAAATCAAGTCACTCAAGGTAGAACTAAAGAGGAAAGAAGGTTCTTATAATTCCAACTTAGAATAGGTAGAGCATATGATCACGGAGTAAAAAATCTAGGTAGAAGAAGACAAAATAAGTAAATAAGAACTCACAAATCAGTTGGAAGAGAAGGACAAGATGATTGAATGGTTGGAAGTAGAAATAGTTACTCCAAGAAAATATCTTTAGATGAAGGACATGCAACAGAACAAAACCATAATATGGATGAGATCATTAGTATTCAAAGTCCATAATATGAAAAATTTGTACTCGGATGCAACTAGATAGAGAAAGGCTCGAGCTCCAAAACAACAAAATAAGAAGCAGAACAAAGAAGTTATGAAAAAATAGTTAGAGTCTCTCCTAAAATTGAAGACAAAAAGAATATCTAATAAGAATATTACAGAGACACTGTAGCACATAGAATATTTTGAACTCACAATTAGTAGGAAACCACCTCAAGAAGAAGAAGGATTCATAAGAGCAACACCATTCAAAATATCTCCCACCCCTAGGTATCAAACTCTTTTTCTTGGTTTATGTTATTCATGCAATAACTTTGGGCACAAAGTTGTGAATTGTAGATCCAATAACAAGATCATAAGCAACTATGAAGGCTACACAATAAATTCTTATCTAAGAAGACCTCATGAAGAACATAGAAAAAACTACAACAAATTTGAATCCTTGAATAATGAAGTAGAATGATACAAATGCAAAAATTTTGGTCACATGGCCAAAGATTGCAGACTGACTATTCCTTCAAGAGAACCAAAGAATAATATCAATAGTCTAAGTAGGAACCACAAAGGATACAGGTAAGGAATCATGATCAATAAGAAACATGGATGGTGTGTTTATAGTGGTTTCTCAAAGCACATGACATGTGATAAGGATATAATTCTAACTCTGAAAAATTAAATAGATGGATCAATTTCATTTGGAAATGACAACTCAACCATAATCATAGGAAAGGGTACAGTCAAGATTGGAAACAAGGATGCCAAGGAAAAAAATGTAGTATTGGTCAAAGACATGAAGCACAATCTACTAAGTGTAAATAAAATGTGTGATCAAGGAAATAAACTTGTGTTTGACTCAAAGAAATGTGATATAAGGAAAGCAGGACCATGAAAATTGGTGGCTACACCTAAAAGAACTCCAAGAAACATATATGTAATAAATCAAATTGGAAAGGAAAGATGTTTCCTAGGAAAGGATGATGAAACTTGGCTCTGACACAAAAAAATGGCTCACATTAATTGGGATAATATTGTCAAAATAAGCATAAGGGAAGTAGTAAGATAAATGCTCGAGATCTCAAAGCCAAAAAACACTTTATGTAAGCATTGTCTATAGGGAAAACAAACCAGGACCAAATTCAAATCAAAGGAATACTCCACAACAAAACCACTAGAGATTGTACCTACAGATATGTGTGGACCAAAAAGAGAAAAGGGATTGAATGGAGAACTATACTTTATGCTACTAGTTGATGACTACACAAGGATTATTGCAATTTTCTTTCTGAGTAAGAAGTTAGAGGCATTTGAACACTTCAAGATATACAAGGAAATGGTGAAAACTAAAATTGAATAAAAAATCAAGTGTTTGAGATTTGGAAATGGAGGAGAGTTTGCATCAAAGGAATTCATAGATTTCTATAGAGAACATGGGATAAAGAGATAGTTCTCAGCAACCATGACACCTCATCAAAATGGAGTTTTCGAAAGGAAGAACATAACAATGCAAGAAATGGCCAGAACCATGTTGAAAGACTACAAGTTGAAAGATGTCTTATGGGTACAGGAAATACATACATATTTAATATCCAAAATAAGGGAATTCTAAGAAATAATAGTGATAAGATCCCCTCCGAGATTTGGAAAGGAATACCAACAAATGTGAAGCATTTTAGAGTGTTTGGAAGAAATTTCTATATCAAGAGAGAACATGGCAAGATTAGAAAATTTGACTCTCAAGTTGATAAATGCGTACTGGTTGGGAACTCAAGAAAAATAAAAACATACAAATGTTTCAATTTAGGACTCAATAGAATAGTGGAAAGCATCAATGTGACGATTGATGAGACAGATGGACAAAAGATAAAAGAAAGAAGAAAAGATTCAGTGGAACAAGATCATGAAGAATATTTGAAAGAAGAATAAGTAGATGAAGAATCATATGAATAATAAGAGAAGAAAAAATCATAACAAGAACAACAAGATCTTCGAGTACCTCCAAAAACACATAGAATATGAGTGTATAAAATTCATCCTTCAAAACAGATCATTGGAAATAAATATGTAGGATTTGAAACTCAAAGAATAATACATTCACCAGAAAAACACACCTAGCACTGTTATCCACAATTGAGCCAATATGTTTTTAAGAATCCAACAAGGATGAATAAAGGATCAAATCTATGGATGAAGAGTTCGATCAGATAGAGAAGAATGAGACTTGGGAACTAGTTCTAAGGCTGAAGAACAAGAATGAGATCGGTAAAAAGTGGGTCTTCAGAAACAAATTGAATGAGGATGGACAGGTTACCAAGAAAAAAGAAATATTGGTATGTAAAGGATACGCTCAAGTTGAAGGTATATATTTTGAAGAGACCTTTGCCCCAGTTTCCAGAATGAAAGCAATCAGGTTAGTTCTAGATTATGCATGTTCCAAAAATATCAAAGTGTATCAGATGAATGTAAACTCATCCTTCCTAAATGGATATTTAGAAGAAGAATTATGCATTGAGTAGCCAGAAGGATTTCAGCTGTCAGAAAAGTAAAACTATGTTTGAAGGTTGAAGAAGGTGTTGATTAAGGTTGGTTGTCATTGATGTCAACCCTTGAAGAAAGCCCCATAGAACAAAGGCTTGGGTAATGGAACTAATATTTTTTGATGTAAATATGAATCATTATTGTTTTTTCATGGTTGATAAGAAGTAAATATGGATGAAATCCAAAGTGGTCCCCTTATGGTGAAAGCCCTCACATGAAGACACTTTGTGGAGTAAGAGAACCCATGCTTAATTGTGGAATAATGAGATGAAGGAAAGTGATTTTTTCAGGGAAAATATCCTATATGGATAGTGCTTTTCATGCCATTTCTAGTGGTATGTAGAACATCACATAACTCCTCATGGTTTGAGAGTTATGGCCTTACAAAGTTGGAGGACCCTCATATGTCATCTAGAAGCCCCAAAAGGTCAATGTAGTCAAAGTGGTTTAAGAGATTTTAAA
>JZKD02S1928614.1:367630-406714 GCA_000966675.3 Picea glauca | reverse complement strand
AATATGAACCTACAAAAAATAAAATGGCAACGTGGACTGAATTGGTGGGCCCTCCCATTCGGTTTCACACTTCTAAAAGATTAACAGTCTAAGGGAAAATTATATACACTGTAATTTGTCCTTGGAACATCAACATGAAAAATTTGTGTTAAAATATTGAATTTCAGCAATACATGAAACATAGTAATGTAGCACTAAAATGTCCCCCTCTCCCACAATATTGATTGCACATTTATACAAAGGAGTAGTGGAGGAGAATGGAATAGAATCCCCCAAACTCATAATTCATTCAAACAATTTTCACATTTTTGGGAAACCATCTGCACACAAAAACTAGGAAAACCTATATTAGAAAATCAATCTTATCTCCCAACTGTGCCTCTTCTGCAAAATTTGTCCATCGATTATTCAAAATGGCTCATTCTACACAAAACCCATGTTTTAGTTTTTTGAAATTCGTCCTCATCAACTCGGAAATTGTGTGGGAATATTGCTTCCTAGAAACTATTGTATTTTCTGATTGAAACTTTGATCATGACCTAGAGGCTTGGAGAATCGACCTGGGTATGTTTTGAATAACAAGGATCCATATTTCAAGGGTTAGCAACAAAACCCAAGTTCTAGAATTTCTCCTGAAGTTACGCGGATATGCCGAACATGGAGGTGGGTTACCAGATCCATATACGTGTTATAGGATTCGAACTATTCAATACCATCATTAGCAACAAAATGAATCTTAATATTTTTTATTCATTAAAAAAAATGGAAAATTCATTAAATTAATAACATGATTACTTTGCAATCTCTAGATGACATTTCCATTAAAATTATCGATATAACACGATGAAAGGAATGGTGACAAGGTGAAAAGGTCAAAATGAAAGTATTTGGCAGTGAAAATAACATCAAATTGGAGACCCAACATCTCCCCCATTCCTAATACCTTGCATGTCCCCATGGAAGAAAAGTGTATGGTTGATGCCTTTCGGAAAGATGTCAAAATTGACCCAAAATTTTGGATACCCCTATTTTTTGTAGAAATGCCCTTAGCAAGTTTTCTACTCCCAACTTGGAAACAAATGTTCTTCAACTCCTACCTTCCATAGAATGGATCTTGTTCTTACATTGTGATTGTGTCTTGTGCAATTTAATTCCAAAACTACTAGTAGAAACTTTCCTTGCCACTTCCTCCCAATCTTTTTTTTTGAGCTTGGCCGATTTCGAAGAATCCATTTGGACTCATAAGCATTCAAAAGAGTACAGTATGGGTAGGGTTGACTTCATTGTGTTGATTGGAGTTACTATGCATCAAAACAAATTGGTTTCTCCTGGTGCAAAGGGCTATGTCAAATTAACAATATCATTTCCAAGCAAGTATCTTGAAACCTTACCGCTTACACCCTTGGCACTACAACATTTATATCTATTTTGCACAATAATCAGAGGGTGATATAATATCCATCATTTTTTTTTCTTTTCCTATGCATAAGATCGTGATCCATGGGTGCATATTAAATTTGATCAATAAAGTAGAAAGCACATCCCACACCCCAGTTTCCTCTACAATGTATCCAAATTTGTTCACAGTTTCCCTTTGAATTCCTTTCTTATGGGATTTCAACATCTCTAAAATCTCAAAACAGATTCTCATCCATTATCTAGAGGGAACAAACGCAACACCACAATTAGCAATACAATGTCTATTATTTCTTAAATTGGATTTAGGCGAGGTAGCAAATCTTTGATCATACCAGTGAAATTTAATATATCTTTTAATACCCCCAAGACATTCTTCTCCCAAGTTCTCATAATGCACATCACCTAAGTGACCCAATACTTTTTCCTCTTGGCATTGCTTCCTTGCAATAGCAATTGAATCTTGTTGTATAACCTTTTCACTCTTGTTACTTAGTCTCCACTTAATGGTATCACAAATTTGTGGAAAGTATGGCTTGACTCTCTGGCTTAAATCATTCACCAAGACACCAAATACATTCAACATCATATTGGAATTATCGTCAGTCCACTTTTGGAAGGCATAAAGTATTAATATTTACTTGACTCAATAGATTCTAGAAACACCAATGAGAGGACTGATATTGGCTCTAGCTATATCACTTTTTGTCCTCAACCTTCTCTTCAATGTCCTAATATGGGCAGCCATTTGCTTGGACTTCTTATACGACTTCCTTACCAATCTTAGCAATTTCTTGTTATTGAAACCAATATGGCACTAACTCTGGCCACATTTCCATCGAATTTCTCTTCAAAGGCTTGCAACTATGAATATATCCTTATTGGCATTGAACTATGGGTGGCTTTCCAATATTTCCATTGATGAGGATTCTTATTGAATAACTCCTTTTTTCCCATTATGTCAAGGTCATAATGTGACTGGTTATGTCAAGGACACTCTTCGTCTGAGGAATTATCACTATCGGTGGATGGGTAAGGAGCTAGGAGTCTTAGGTGAAGTTGAACAATATACAGGTTTGAATCTCATTTCGAATCCTAGAAGTGATTCGAGATAAGATGGAGAATTATGATGATGGATAGTCAATTCACATATGAGCAAAAATCATCATGGTTGTGAGTAATAATTGTAGTTTATGGGTGATAAAAAAGAATTCATAAGGTGGCAAAGAATAAGGATAATAGATAAGAAAACTAATGGGTATGAGTAGACAATATAACAAGGGTAGAGTATGGGAATCATGGGAAATGTCATATGTGATGATTTAATATAAGAGATGAGCTTAAAATATATGTTTCTTATAACTTTCCATGCTCTTAATAAACTAAAAAAATTAAAACGTTGACTTGTTACCTCAGGTTTACCTTAGTGTATGATGGAGTTTATGAATATATATGGATTAATCTTGAACCAAATGAATATTGTTGAACCAACTGAATGTTTATGTTGAGGTTGACCGTTGTGCCAAGTTTGATATCAATGCGAATGAATGCTAACACCTAAAAAAATGACCAAAACGAGGGTCGGTTTTTTAAGTTAAAGCTGATGGATGTTGTTGATGATGACCAGGTAGATGACTGAAATGAATAAATAGAGTTTCTTAGCATCTCTAGGCCCCATGTCTGGAAAAAAATATGATCAAAAACTCGATTTTCAAGGATGAATTAAAAAAAAACACATTACAGGTCATCTTGTAACAAATATAGAGATCTTGTGACTATTCGGGACAATGGTATTTTGGTTGTAAAAGAAAATCCATATTTCTTATATAATTTTTTTTTCAAAGGACTAATGAGAACCATGAATGTTGAATAAATTTTCCAGTCACTGGAAGTCTGAAAGTTATAAAATCAAATCTACACATAACAGTCTGCTACATGGAATTTGAACACACTTTGTGGATCACTGAACAAGTAAGAAAATGTTGAGTTAATGAAGAGGAGGAAGGACTGCTAAATCAAAGAGATATGTTCTGCAAAAAGTATGATTAAGGTGGGTTTCTTCGTATTTATGAAATCTGAGGGAAAAATATTGAATGAAGTGATTTAGAGATGAACCAAACAAAGAGGAAATAAATCTTCCCTATACATCATCCATTTATTAAAGAAAATATAAATATTGCATGTTGCTATTGGGTAAACCATATAATCTTCATCTACAACTCAAACCTATGGTACAATTATTTCCATGCAAATAGATGTGTTGAATTCAAGCATGGGAAGAAATCATTAGATTACTGGCCATTAATATATGTTGTTAACTAATGTGAGACAAATCTCAATTAATGTCATTGAGTGTCAAGGTACCTTAATACATCTTTCTAGGTACAAATGAAGGAGTTGGATTTGAGTCACCTGCAAGATCTGACAATCAGGGGACATTGATGTATTCCCACTTTCGTTAGTGACATAACATACCATTAAAGCATGCAATCCTCAAGGTACTAAAATAAATCTCTATCCCTGAACCTAGATAATGTGTTGAGGTCAATGGGTCAAGTATTTTTAGCAGGAGGGCCTTAATGCATCCCACATCAATGAACATGAGAATTAAAAAAAAAATATTTGAAGTAGACCAACAATTGTATGCAGATTTTATTGAGAAATTTTCCACCCAATAACCTAGTTTTCAAGAAAATCTCATGTTTAACTGTGCCAGAATCCTGCTTTTTATAGTTAAACTTATTTTTCTGTTTACTATTTTATTTATTCATTTATTATTTTCCTACCCTACCCTACTTAGAAAAGAATCCCTTCCCTCAAGTCTAGGATAAATTCCAATGAAGCCATGTGCACAACAAGATTACAAACATACTCATATTCAAGTTTGAAAAATATACTTAGATAGGTACCAAAATATGCGGGACCAACTACTCTGATTGATATGGTGCCAAGAAATTTTGGAGAATGGAGTGGTATTTTTTCCTAATGATTGTCTAGAACAAAATTTAAATGTAATCATCACCCCCATTAGATTTATTGTTCATTATCTTTATTCTGCATGTCCTCCTTTGTCATACCTTGTAGATATTAGAGGATTTGGATTTTTCACAAAGGGTTCAGACACAAACTTTATGGGGATTCCTCAATCTCAAGTTCTCGTATCTGATCTAATCTGGATTTATGAGTGGAACGATATGAAACTTCAAATTTATAATGTTAACATAGAAACACAGTGAAAAATAAGAAATATACAATAAAACTTGACTTCTATTAAATAAGAAATAGGTTGAAAACTGTAAAATGCAGACTGAAAACAAGCTTGCTAGAATGGTGGCAGCTTATCTTTGAGAAGAGATGTGATGGCTACTCTCATTCGCAAGAATATGAGTACAATGAGGATTTGAAGGTGTTTTTACGATAATATGAATTCCAAAACCCTATACATCCAAAAACCTAACCCTAGGAGATGAAGCGCCAAAAGTTGTGTGGGCCTTGCTGGGGTAAGTTAGTACATTAACTTCATGGGGTCATAACTTTTTCAGACTATCTCTGTTTAGGGCGCATGATAGCTCATTGGAAAGGTATTGATGAGGATATTTATTTAGGGGGATAAATCAGAGCCTTTGGATATCATTGAGGTTCCCTATCATGAAAAAACTTCGTTTAGGCCCTGAAACTGGCCCCAGAAGTTAAAAACTGCTAAAAATAGTAAATTGCCAAAATTGCTAGAAAACTGTTTTGAGCTAGTTGGAAAAGGTGGGTACCCATTGATATCCATATGGATAAATCCTCCCTCCTTAGGAAGAAATTTTATCCATTGGGTTTAGTTTCCCCCTCAAATGAGGAAAATTTTGTTGAATTTGGCCCCAGGTGAGCCACTTGCCTTTATGCAAGAGTTTCCATGCTTTGACAACCCAATAAATATGGATCCTATGTTGGCAAGTGCACTTGACCTGTGTTTCCATGATATTATCAGTGTATTCATGTTCCATGTAGTCAAGGTTGAGCTCTGTTGGTTTCAACTATTCTGTTATCTCCGAGGTGTCCAATAATGGTGGAAAATAAGGCCGAAGTAGGTCCACATTGAACATTGGGTGCAAGCCAATGAAGGGGGTAGGTTGAGCTCAAAACCATTGTCACCCAAATATTTGGTAATGGTGTAAGGCCCATAACAAAGTGGACAAATCTTATGAAGAGGCCCTGTAAGGTTTTCTTTTTGCTGCAACCAAACTTTGTCTCCCACCAGCAAATGGTGTGGCACCCGGTGTTGATCATGGCACTTCTTTTACTTGGCATTGTACTTATGTAAAATATCCCAAACCTATTGGAATATGTGTTGGATCCACTCAATGAAATGGGTGGCTTTGTTAGTTGCAGTTGGAGCATGAGATGAGTCTGTCTGGGTGGCTGTAAGGGATAGTGCAACATCCATGGGACCTAATGGTTGAAATATCAACCTCACCTGAAAGGGGTTGTGGTCGGTTGAGCTATGTATGGCTCTGTTGTAGTTTTGTTGAACATAGGGAAGACCATCATCCTAGGTGTGAGGGTGCTTGAAATTTTACATGTGCAGGATGTGCACGATCGGTCGGTTGATGACCTCGGTTTGACCATCTATTTAGGGGTGGAAGGAAGTGAAATTGGTGAGCTTGGTGTTCAACAATGACTAGAGGCTCAACCAGAATGTGCTGAGGAACTGGTTGTCTCGATTTGAGATAATGGTTTGGGGGATCCCAAATTGTACCCATACTCGTTCAAATAAAAGTGATCTAAAAATATCTTTTAATGACTATGGCTGAGTTATTATGCATGTATTACTTAACCAATTAGGAAGATTAATGAAAGAGGAAGAATATATGAGAAGTTATGACTACCATATAAACATCTGAAGATCTAAAATTAATAAATAAACAACAACAAACCATAACAAAAATGTGATAATGGAGTTCGCCAATCTTCTCCTACGTCTTTGGGCCTTGTTTCAATGGCCTTTGCTTATTTATGTTAGAATATTTACAAGTACATAATGATAGTGCCAAAATGTTACAAGAATGATCTGGTTATGTTCTACCAGATCTCATGAACCCATCAAAATTAACGGCACCCAAATCGGATGAATGAGGCTCCCATAAATGGCCCATAAAGGTGTGCTCCTCAATAACTTCCCTCCATGACAATGGCCTTTGGCTAAAAAATCCGACATCATAAACTTGTTCTGAACCACCACTGATCTCCCCCATGCCCTCAAGAAGCCCTGGTTTATATAGGCCTAAAGTTGGTTATCATATCCCAACTTCCTTTCAAGATATCGCCTCAAAAAGGGCCCAATATCCCCCAATATTGGCCAAAAATATTCAATAACAGGCCTAAGATCATAAAGAAATCACTATTATATGGTCAAATAACCACTTTTGGGAAAATAAATGGATAATCCCCCTAATCCCTGGTGTGTTCCCCCTTAAATCGGTCATATGGTTGTAATGTGGCCAAGAGCCAGCCCAAAGGGTTGTGCACTGCCCCTCAACCCACATACAGTGGTCACATTGCAACTAACCACGAGACTGTGTCCCCATTTGACATGCTAGAAATTGGTTATAGACCTGGTATTATGGCATCAGGTGTGTTAAAGGGTAAGTATGAATCCCATGGTCGACCTGCCTAAGTTTTGATTGAATGAAGTGCTCATCGTAAGAATTGTGGGCATGTGAAGTGGTAAAGCCGTGGGCTGGGGCTAGGCCCCAACCTCTTCCACCTCGAAATAACATATCTTTGCACTTTAAATAAAAAATCGTGGGAATGGTATAAAAATATCCACCATGGTCCAAAGGCATTTAGACCATCCCCAAGGCATATGCTCTACCATCAGGTCATGGGCTCGAATCCCATGAGCTCCAAAATATTTTGTTCAACCAACGAATGCTAGGGTGCCATGTGGCAGCCCACGTCTAGGCCACATGACACCATTTCATTGGATTGTGAGAATTCCACTTTTCACAATGAGATTGGTCCAATTTTCATCTGACCGTACCAACCACCTGTCTGCGTCATACCCTGCCACATGTCACTATATGGTAGGGCCACATGGAACCTTTACAAGCGTGCCACGTGTCACCCTTCCAATGGTGAAACATGTCACCTCCTCTTTGGTCCATGTCAATTGTATGGAATCTTCCCACTATGATTCCACATCAACTGTATGATCATATAGCCTGTACAGTCATCTTCCACATGGCACTGTATGGACTGTATAGTCAACATTTTTTTTCGTGTTTGGAAAAATGAACAGAATGCAATATCAGGAGCATAAGATGTATATTTGAGCTCGTTCAAGTTGCATTGGGTTCATATCAATGAGGCCTATGCACATTTCCGTTTTGAATCCATTCTAAGAAAATTGTTTTTTAGGCCTTTCTAAGCCCCATCAAGCTCCTAGATCCAAATCTGGATCAAAAATATTGGCAGTGTCCTCCATCGTGATGTTCTTCTTGCAGGAGACCAAAATTTCCATCTTGGAAAAGTGATCAACAACCAAAAAAAAGAAGTCATTTCCTTGCTTGGTGGAAGGGAGGCCTGACATGTAGTCCATTGAGATGGATTCCCAAGGCCTATCAGGAGTAGGTAGAGGAGTGTACATGCCTTGTTTCTTGATGGTCGGTTTGGAAATAGAGAATGCACTTTAAGACTAGATATACTTGTTGACATCTTGTCAAAGTTTTGGCCAGTAGAAATGTCATTGCAACACTACCATTGTCTTTTCCACGCCAAAGTGTCATGCCACTCAATTGTAGTGGGATTCCAAAATCAGCTTCACTCACTCGCTTGATGGAACAAAGATATGGGCCAGGTGGCACAGTAGCCCATCTTGAATATGGAAATTATTGATAGTTATGTTGGAAACCAAGATCTGGTAGGTGTTGGCGAAGTCATGATCCATCTCATAGTGGTGGGGCCACCTAGAGGTCTGATGGTCGCAAGAGTCTAGCACTATGGTGAGTGTTGCGACTGGAGTTTGGACGAGGAAATCAATGAATCAGTTGGTACTTATTGTTTTATACTTGATGTTGAGGTAGAACTGCTGCAAATATGTGGACCACTTTTGATGGAAGTCATTCTACAATTTTCCTTGTGTCTGTATGAACTACAACTAATGATCACTGTGGATGACTGTCTCCTTCCTAAGAATGTAATGCCTCCACTAGTGGTAGACTTGCACAATGGAGTACATTTATTTTTCATAAGTAGGGTACTTATGGACAAAATCTGATAGTGTCTCACTATGATAGGCCATGGGGTGGTCATGCTAAGTGAGGGTTGTGCCCACAACATAATCTGAAACATTTGTCTGGATCTCAAAGGGTTGTTGCAGGTCAGGTAATGAGAGCACTGGTGATGAACAAAAGCGCTACTTCATATCATCAAACGCTTTCTGTTGGGACAGGCCCCAATTTTTTTTTCCTTACCATAACCTTTGATTATTTGACTTAGAGCCCATGCAATATGGGAGAATCCCAACACAGACCTGCGATAGAAATTGGCAAGGCCTAAGAAGCTCCAAAACTCAGTGAGCATGGTTGGGGTTGGCTAGTCATGGATGACTTGGATCTTAGATATATAAACATGCACACCATGCATATCAACAATATATCCTAGGTACTAGACCATGTCCATGCCAGAGGAGAATTTTTCCAAGTTGGCATATAGCTTGTGCTGTCGCAGAGTGTGCAGAACCCGTCGAATACGCTGCAAGTGTTTTTCCCAAGTCTTGTTGTAGATGAGGATGTCCTCTAGATACACTATAAACCTCATTAAATTTTTCGAGGCATTCTTCAAACCAAAGGGCATGACCAAACATTCAAAAATACCTTCTTTTGACTTGAAGGCAATTTTCCATACATCTTTCTGTTCTATTGGGACCCGATGGTAGCCCGACTTTATATCAATATTATTGAATTATTTCCCCCCCTTGAACTAATCAAGGAGAACGTCGATTCAGGGAATCAGGTATCGGTTCTTGAATGTGATTTTGTTTAGGGATCGATAATCAATGCAGAGTCGCTAGGTCTCAAATTTCTTCTTCACCAACACGATTGGGCTTCCATAAGGTGATGAGTTGGGTCGGATGTGCCCCTTGTGGAGAAGTTCTTGGATTTGATGCTTGATCTCCTCATTTTCTAGCAGAGAGTGATGTTAGGCTATCCCATTTGGTAGTGGTGTGCCCGAGGTCATATCAATGGGATGCTTGACCTTACAGTGCAGAGATACTCCAGTAGGTGATGAGAAGATGTCTTTGTATTGTTCCATGACCTTATCCACTTACTTTTTCTGCATGGAGAGGTTGACCGTGGAGGCCATGGATGTGGTTTAAAACTTTCACTCAATTTGAGAGAGAATCATGAAGAAGACAAACTTCTTGGTCTGAGAAATGACCTTCCTACATTACTTGGAAGAGATCAAGGAAATAAAACTAGGTGGGACTACCTCGGGTATCCTGTACAATTTCTTGTTCAAAGTAATAATAACACTGCGAGGCCTAGACTCATATACAACATGAAGTTTCCATAAATAAGGCTGGCCCAAAAGAACATCACAAACTTCAAGGGGAGAAACATCACACAATACCTCATCTTTGAATGGCTTGATGTTGTACAACAAACGACATTGTTGTATGACGTAAAGATCACTTCCTTGACGGAGCCATCCGATGGTGTGAGGTTGTGGGTGTGACATTGTCAGCAAGGATATCTACTTGATGACCTCTACTGAGATGAGGTTCTTATGGCTACTGCTATCAATGATGAAGTGTAGTGGAGTGCCTTTCACCCACATCTATGAATAAAAGAGGCGCTCATCTTACTTTGGTTTATCAAGTTCACCGAGATGGATCTTGGTGGTAGTGACGGTGGCACTTGGTTCCATGTTAACAATGACAGTACTAGGTTTCATGTCATTGATCCATATCCCTTTCTCTAGTTCTGACTTAGATTCGGAACCCACATCTGATTTAGATTATTTTACTTCATCCACTAATGACTACTTTGAGTGGCAATCAATAGTGTTATGTCAGGGGCTCTTATGGAAGTCACACCACTTCTTGGTATCTTTCTTCATCTTCCCATTGTCATTATTCTTGCATCTTGGACTGGTTTTCATGAGGTTTCCCATATTTTCTCTTCCTTTGTTCTATGGTTTAGGGATGCCCTTGCCCTGCTTCTTTGTGAGGGGTTCCCAGACCCAAATTGTCGCATTTTTTGTTTAAGCTTCTGCTCGATTTTGATGACATATCAGTAGATTGCACCCAAGGAAGAGATGTCCAAAAAATCCATTTATGTATGGATTTATCTATGTAGACCACCACAGTACTTGAGCACTATATGTCACTCAAAATATTTGATACCCATCTTGGTGCACAAGGTATGGAAGACATTGGTGAATCTAGGACTATTAGGTCTCTTTCCTGTCGCAGTGTGGTCCATCTTGTATACAAGTGATCATAAATTTCAACAGGATAGTATTTTTCCTTAATAGAATCCCTGAAGGAAACCCAAGTGGGTGTAACTACAAATAATTTGGATCCTTTTGTTTCATTTTGGTCACAGAAAGTCTCCCACCAATCTTTGACATGGGGGATGGCCTTGAGGAGCGAAAATATAATCTTTTCTCTATCAGAAAAGTTGTGGACAAAAAAATACCCTTCTAGAAGTTTTAACCATTTATATATGACATCTGCATCTATTTGACCTTCAAATATAGGAATATAAAATTTTATCTATAACTTGAAGGGGGTGGTGCTTCCACTTGAGGTGGATGCATTGCTTTTCGACAGTCATCGAAGGATTTGTGGGAATATGTCCATCATCTCATTCCTTTGTCTCTCAAGGGATTCCTTGAGCAATATTTTGAAAGGATCTCCTATCCCATAATATTTATTTTCACCCACCATGGGAAATTTATCGGGTGTTCGAGAGAATTTATACTCAAGAGAAACAAGCTTGAAACCCAACTCTCAATACCCTAACCGTGTTAGGGATAATCATTAAAAAAATGACATGGAGCAGACCTCTTTGATACGACTGATCCATATTTATGAGTGAAACAAAATGAAACCAAAAATTTATAATGTTAACATAGAGACATAGTGAACAATAACAGAGATACAATAAAACTTGACTTCTATTAAATAAGAAATATGTTGAAAACTGTAAAATGCGGACTGAAAACAAGCTTGCTAGAATGTTGGCAACTTATCTATGAGAAGAGATGTGACGACTATGCTCATTCATAAGAAGATGAGTACAATGAGGATCTAAAGGCGTTTTTACAATAAATATGAATGCCAAAACCCTATATAACCAAAAACCTAACCCTAGGAGATGGAGTGCCAAAAGTCATGTGGGCCCTCATTGGGTTAAATTAGCACATAAACTTCCAGGGGTCGTAACTTTTTCATATGATCTCCGTTTAGGGTGAAAGACAACTCATTGGGAAGGTATTGACGATGATATTCATTTAGGGGGCTCAATGAGAAACGTTTTCTATCATTGAGGTGCCCTATTGTGAAAAGCATCGTTTAAGCCCTTAAACTATCCCTAGAAGTTAAAAACTGCTAAAAATATTAAATTGCCAAAATTGCCAAAAAACTATTTTAAGCCAGTTGGAAAAGGTGGGTGGCCACTGATATCCACCTAGATCATGATCTCCATTGAATGTTTTCCATGGTTATTTTTTCTCCTTTTCATATTTGCAAGGATGATCTATATTTTCTTCTTGATGTTTCTCATGGATCCTTTTTTCTTCTATTAGTCCCTTTGAAGTTATGCTTTTGATTGCGGTCAATATATGTTCCTCTTGAGATGTAAATATTGTTCCAATGGCTCTCAAGATTTGATAGATATCTTGGAGTAACATTTTCTCCTTTTCTCCACAATCTCTTTAGCATTCTTATTTTGTTGGCTCGTAGGTATTATCTTGCATAGGGGTTTGTTGGTTGTGGATCCCAATTATCTTCATGATTTATAGGTCTTTTTTTTAGTTGTTTTTATACCCCATGAAGAATGTACACCTTGGAATAATTCACACTCCTCCATGCGAGGGGGTTGCAGGGGGGCTTTCCCCCCTTGTGAGGTCTAGGGGGCTCATCCCCTCGACTGGGAGGTCTGGGGGAAAGTGGCCCCCTGAAGGAAAAATTTCCTTGTAAATGTATATTGTAATTTCAGAGTAAATTTGGACCTTCCATTTTAAGGCCATAGATCTGACGATAGAAGTTATGTTATTTTTTTTTAGCCTAGAAGGAAACCCTCTTTTATGAGGGAATTGTATCATGGTTGGGTATTATTGTGAATATTGTATTTTGAGAGAGGAGAGTATGAGAGAAAGAAGAGGAAGTTACAACAGGCATGTTGTAGGTTGTATCCCTTCATCTTGCTGGATAATAATAAAAAGGAAGGACCTGTAAATTTCTCTGGTGGACATAGCCCACACTGGGTGAACCACATATATCTATGTCTCTATTTTATTATGTATCTTTTGTGTTTTATTTCCACAATTTATTTTATTTTATTGCTCCGCGATCCTATTTTTCTAGCAAGTTTAGTGTACGGGGGGATATTGTAGCTCCAATAGAAAACTTTTCTATTTTAAATAAATAAATTTGGCCAAAAGAAAACAACTTTAGAGAAAAAATTATCATGTTATCGGATGATCTCACGCTACTAAGACTATGTTGTCACCAAGTTATCTTTTGACATAATTTAGCTTCTTCCTTTCTATGAATAAAAAAGAAAACACACTTGCATAAAAGGAAACAATGAGGCTTTGGAGAAATTCACTAAATTGAATGCATTGGGATAGAACCCCTTCAGAAATTATGAAGGGAGCCTTTGCGTCTTAATTATTCTCCTCCCCTAAGTTGCAATTGTAGATAAATTACACAAAAAATAGAAAAATTGTGAAACAACCTACCTATGCTCTAATCCCTTTTAGAACCTCCCCAACAACAATGCCAAAAATGTCAATCAGATTATATGCTAATTTATAGACATTAAATATATCAATCTGAGAGTTTTTAAAATTAGATATGTTATCCCTACATATGTAGGGCTCAAAACGTTAATAGGTCTTCTAATCTATGAAAATAATTCTATAGAAACAAAACAACCTCCAAACCAATGCTAAAAGGGGTTATTTATTGGATGGCAAGCTTAAGGACAATTTTTAAAGGAACAAGAGATAGTCTTTCACTTAGCTATGTCTAGAGTGTTCCTATATTGACTATAAAACAAACCTCAATCCCCATATTCAGTGAAACCTAGACCATTGTAACTGTTTTCAAAAGAAATAATTCATAAATTAAATCTAGGAGATGTGTGCTAACTAGGGTGCCAAAACAGAGCCCCTTCACTATAGGTTGCAATCTTTCACAATAAATTAACAAAACATTCATACAATCACGAATATTTACAATGCATATCTCTTCCCTTCAGTGGGTGATCTCACCTCTACCAAACAATAAATGTAAATGCAAGAGAGAAAGGAAGTCTATGAGATATGGTGATTATTGGGGTGTCCCTCTGCGTTGGGTCAATAGTAATAAGGTTTCTCCAAGGGAACCAATCCAAATATTTCACCTACTCTAATGGTCAGGGGTTCAATATATTCAAAAGAGGAGTTTGAATCATGAACCATGGAATTCATTGGAATATCTAACCTCTGCAAGGATCCACACACATCATTCAGGAAATAAAAGAAAGAGTTACCCACTATTTTATTGAGAACAAAAATAAACTACGCTGAAATTAAAATAGTATGAACAATGTATAAAAACTTACTACAAATGTAAATATGAACCTACATAGAATAAAATGGCAATGTGGATCAAATTGGTGGTCACTCCCAATCGGTTTCATGCTGATAAAAGATTACCAACCTAAGGGAAAATTATACAAACAACAATTTATCCTCGAAACATTAGCATGAAAAATTTGTATTAAAATATGGAAGTTCAAAAATACATGAAATAAAGCAATGTTGCACTAAAATGTCCCCCTCTCCCACAATATTGATTTCATATTTATACAAAGGATCATTGGAGGAGGATGGAACCGAATCCCCCAAACTCAGAATTCATTCAAACAATTTTCACATTTTTTGGAAACCTGACGCACACAAAATCTAGGCAAACACAGATTAGAAAATTAGACTTATCTCCTAAACTGTGCCTCTTCTGGAAAATATGTCTATGTTGTACTCAGTCTCCACAAAACCCATGTTTTAGTTTTATGAAATTCATCCTCATTAGCTCGTAAATCACATGGAAATATTGCTTCTTAGAAACTCCTGTCTTATATGACTGAAAATTTGACCATGACCCAGAGGCTTGGAGAATCGACCTGGGTACATTTTGAATAAAAAGGATCCATATTGAGAGGGTTAGAAACAAAACCCAGTTTCTATAATTTCTCCTGAAATTGCGTAGATATGTCGAACATTGAGGTGGGTTATCAGATCCATATGTGTTAGAGGATCTAAACTAGTCAAAACCATAATTAGCAATAAAACAACTCGTAATCCTCCTAATTCATTAAAAAAAATGGAAAAGCCATCAAATTAACAATATAATTATTTTGCAAGCTCTAAATGACATTTCCATTAAAAATCTCGAGATAACACGATGAATGGAATGGTGACAAGGTGAAAATGATAAAAAAGAAAGTATTTGGCAGTGAAAATAACATCAAATTGGAGACCCGATAGGCAGCTTAGCCTTCTTGAATTATTTTGTCAGAGAAATCTGTGAATGTCTCTTCTCCTTCTTTTTGGAAACACTAGACCCAATGCCATTGCTAGAAAGATCCTCTGCAATGGTCTTTTCACTAGATGACTCTGTGGAAATACTTCTGCTAGTTATTCTTTTCTTAGGATCTCGATGCCTCTTCTTGGAAGAAATTCTCCCCACATTATTTTGAGCTAGTCTATGCTTTTGGACATCCAAAGGGATATTCAATTTCTCTTACTATTGTGGTCCTACATTACTAATGGTTGGACCTTTCTATAAATTATTTTGGATTTCTGATAAACTCTACAATAATACTCCACTCAACTCTTCCTACTCAGCCTGAGCTCTCGTGAGCCTCTCATTGTCTACTTTCAGAATTTTGAGAGTGGATACCAAATTTGGAGGGGTTTCTCTCACCCTCCCACCATCAAATTATGCATCTCATAAGTGTGAGGTTTCCTCCATACTATGCTACACCATTCACTTCTATTTGATTTTTTAGTACATCCTACATGATGAAACAATGAAACACTATTATCCTTTGCATAAGAATCATTGGTACAAAATTCTCGTCCTTTGAAATTCTCGAGACAGGATTCCACTCCTGCTCAAAACCACTATCAATCTTCATACAGAGTTAAATCATTCAAAATAAATAGATAAAATTTCAGACAACTAGTCTAGATTGATGGACAATTGGTTTGGATAGTTGGTTGTCATTGATGTCAACCCTTGGAGAGTAATATTGTAGATTGATGTCAACCCTTGGAGAGTAATATTTTAGATTGATGTCAACCCTTTAGAAATTCTGGTATCACACTCCAATGGCTATATAGGTATGGGTAATGAACCCAAGTTTGGTTGAGGAATAATGTAATTAACATTAGTGAATTTGTAGGTGAGACTATGATGGATGGATAATACGTGTCGTGTCATTTCCATTTATATGTGGTACATCACACAGTTCCTCAAGGTTGAGGATATATGGCTTAGTAAATTTGGAGAACCCTCATGAGTTATCTAGAAGCCCCTATAATGTCAAAGAAGTCAAATTATTCTAGAAGCTCCTAGAAGAAGTTGACTAGTCAAAGTGTTTGCAACTAGGAGTTAATTATGGATTACATTGTTGCAATAAGAAAACCATTAAAAATAAATCAGTTGCAACTAGAAGTGATGAGTTTACTATTTGTGGATAAATTAGTTGTAAGTGGAAAAAATAGTTAGAAGTGAGTTAGCCCTAAAAGAAGGAAGTTGGTTAGAAGATAACCCCTATAACAAGCTACTTAGAGAGTATAAATAAAAGATCAAGGGTCTCTTATTGTGAACTATCTATTGAGCACATTGACTATCTATTATTTCTTGAAAGGTTTATTGTAGGAACTCATTGATAAATCCAAAGTTACACAAGTCTGAGGTAGAAAAGGAGGATTGATGGTGAAAGTTTCGAAGTTGCAGAGTTTCAGAAAAGCCCTAGTTTTCTGAAGTTGTATGATGGTTGTAGAAGGCCAGGTCGTGTACATATGTAGGCCATATAAGACCAATTCACGAACGTCCACAGGTTGAAAGAGGACAGGTTGTGTACATATGAAAAGGTCATGAAGACTTGAGTATATGTTTGTGTCAGGTCTCTAGAGTCTAAAAGAAATTTCCCAACTCAACATTCTACAGGTTTAGATCAACTACAAAAGTTTTGGTATGGTTACATGTTTGTTTTGATGCTTAGATTTTCTTATGACATGGTGAATTCTTGAGGCATTCTTGGTGTGATAGTTGTGGTACTTGGACATGGTATATCTCGAATGGTTGGCCAAGTGAGAAACACTCTTATGTATGGTATAGTATTGATATGGTTCCCATAGTTTACATCTTTGAACTAATTGTACTTGGTTGAAGGATATCTATGTTATATGATGATGTATGCATGATTGTATGTTGTTGTATGCATGAGGGGAATGCATAGGTTGTTGTATATGTTTCATTGATGACATGGTATATATATGTATATGGTTGATGATATGATATATAGTGACAGGTTACAGGCTAATGTGACAGAGGCAACAAAGGTCTGAAGGGCCAGACGTTTTGGAGTTCCAGGAATCCCTAGTTTTCAGAGGTTGTATGCAAGATGAAAGAGGATAGGTTGCATACATATGTGTGTTTCAGTATATATAGGTCACGTACATATTCCTTCTACAATATAAACATGACACATACCTATATAAAATACTTGAATATTGTTGGTATAGTTGGACATATGTTTTTCTATCTATAAGCTGGTCTTGTACTTGAGAGTTGGATTCCTCACATATTAGTTGGTGATGGGATTTGCAATTCGGGTCTTGTATTTGAGAGTTGGTACTCTCTTGGAGTTGGTTTTGTTTTTAGTTGATGTTGATAAACCCTGGAGATTGTAGTCTCATGTAACAAAATAATACAAAAATCTTACACATATATTTGGTTCTCATTGTGTTCTTTATGTTGATGGTTCATAGTTATTTATTATTGATGAATGTTGTTGATATATGTTTACATGCAAGAAACTATTTGTGAATGAAAGTAATGAATGATGATGTTTGAAGTAGTTACTAACTAAAGAAAGAAATAATTGTGAGAAGAGCCACACATTGATTCACCCCCCCCCCCTCTCTCAGTATGGTCGGTGTGTCCAACAACTGGTATTAGATTAGCCCTTCACAATAATCCTTACAAGCTGGAAGGAGATCCATGGACACAAAAATGGATGGACATGCAGTACCCTATATAGATGAAGTTCCCTTCTTTGATGAGATAGATTACTCATCATGGAGAATACAAATTAAAGGGTATTTGAAGTCAAAAGGAGTAGGTGTTTGGGACACAATTGTTGTTGTATCAGTTCCCTTGAAGAATCAATCAAAATTTACAGCTCAAAAGGAAACAAAGAAGAATAATGTTTTAGCATTCAAGACCATCTTAAATGGACTCTCAGGTTTTGTCAAAGAAATCATTGGACAATGTACCTTCGCCAAGGACCTATGGTTGAAGCTAGAGAAGGCATATCAAGACTCCATCATCAATGAAGGAAAATACTCTCCAAAATTTTCTGATTGCAATAACTCTAAGTGTAATGATGTTAAATGTTCTCCTACAAATAAAGAAGAAGATATAGTTGAAATAGAATACTTTTGTGTATTATCAGCTAACATTTATCTTATAGATGAAGAGGAATATTTGTTGAATCTTAAAGGTAAAATTATAAATGATTTAGAATAAGTTAGCATGGAAATAGGATATGGTTCAGTTTCTTTTGAGTATCTTGAAAAATACACTAGAGAATCCCTAGAAAAGTACCAAAGGTGTTGATATTATGGTAGCTCCGGGAGGTATTAACTTCCACGTGTAACCTTGACAAGAATAGAATATTCCAGGAAGCAAGAAGAAACCCTAAAGCATTGGACATAACCCTAGACAACAAGTCAAATAAAGGAAATATTTAATATTGAGTTTTTATCCTCCAAAACGAGAAGTCAGCCTAGACAACTAAGGAGAAGTAGTATAAATACATAATGTTAGATCTCATTTGATACACACAGCTCGCAACTACAGAAATGTAAGAGTGCGCATTGCAAAAACTGAGTAAGTGTGCAAGTATGGAGAGTAGTTGCAATAGCAGCTACTACAACATGTATTCTCGATTTAGGCTTGGAATTTATATTGGTTATGGTTTGGACTTTTTATCTTGTGTGCTAGATCTGGAGAGAGGTATGCTACCTTGATTGGCTATTAGGCCTAGGGTTTTCTTCTGGAATTATTCTCTGTAGAGGTTAAGGTGCTCTGGGGTGGCTTCGGCCTATGGTTGGGTGACAATAGTTCTATATTTTATATGGTTAAACGAGCACACCTATTATTTCTAGCAGGTTATGGGCCCACACTATCTTCAGACAGTCTAACCATTGGAAGATAGATTGGGAGGATTTTCTTAGTTACAATTGCGGGTGTAGTCAGTTTTTGTTGTAGCAACAAAACCCTAACACTCTTGTTGAGGAACCTTAAGTGAAGATATTGACCTAATTTCTGGATAGCCTAGTGCACCCTAACCCAATGCATCTCCTAATACTCTCAGCAAGCTAAGACACCAAGTTTGTTTTTTTGGTCAAAGTCAAAGGCTGACCAAGTCAAAGAAGTCATGACTTACTCTATGAAGTCAGAAAATAAGTTAGAATGGGATTCTAACTTCATATCATGGAAGACAAGGATTGAACTCATCATTTCCAAGAATAAAGTGTTGGATATCATGAAAGGAAAGATTGTGGAACCACAATTTGAAGAAGGAAAAGAGAAGGAACCTCAGAACGTTGCAGTTATGAGGAAGTTCAAATAAAATGACATCAATTCCATGAGTATCATAGTGGAATCTAAGAAGATGTACGATGCCATAACTAATCTCTTCTTAGTCAGAAACATTGGACAAGTAATTAGTCTGAAGAATGAGCTTCGTGACATGAAAATGAATGATCATGACAACATAACATCATACCTTGTGAGAATCTCTCAGTTAAGATATCAACTACAAGATATTCAAGAAATCATTTCAGAGAAGGAACTGGTAAATATAGTACTCAATGGACTTCCCAAGACATGGGATGCATTTGCCGCAAGCATGAACACAAGAAAGGATTATCCCACATTTGAAGAACTTTGGACTTGTTGTGCACAAGAAGAATCAAGGATTAATGCAAAAGAGAAACCCCAAGAGAAATACGATGATCAAGCTTTCACAACAAGGTTCAAGAATTTCAGGAATAAGAAGAAGTTTGGCTCAAGGAAGAAACCAAATCAAGAAAAGGATATGTCAAAGATACAATGCTTCAACTGTAAAAAATATGGTCACTATAGGAACCATTGTCCTGAGTTAAGAAGTAAGGAAACATATGAAGCAACAGTTTTCGAAGAAAGCGAACCCTCAAACAAAGTCAAGCAATATAAAACAAATGTCTTCTTCTAAGACGAGGTAGCAATATTCTTCATAGTTCTTGTACATACCATGTTTACATAGTTTTTGTACATATCATGCATATCTATTTCTTAGAAGAAAATATGTTCAAGGAAAACAATACCTATGGAATAATAAAAGGATAATAATTTATATTACGATGACTACAAGTCAAGCAATACACATGAAAAAGATGAAGTATGTTGACAATGTTTAGCAACAATTCCTATGGAAGCTATTATATAAGTAACAACTACCAGATAATCCAAAATTAGAATCAAACTTGAAGAAACCTAGAAGAAATAAAAATAAAAAGAAGTCATCAATCAAGAGGAAATTAGAAAAAGACTTGTGACACTTTGCAGAAGGCAATAAGGATGCAGACGGAAGCGTGGACTCTCTTATATGGAGGGAGCTAATTATATAGTTCCAAAAGAAGATCATGCATTCATGCATGAAGAAAGGATTAGGAGGGAGCTAATCCTAAATAATATGATCCATTGAGTATTATCAAGTATCTTTGTTCCCATTGAAAGTGGCAGCCATGCAAATCAACATGTGTTTAGTTTGACCTTAGAAGAAGTCTTCTTGGAAAAGAAGCCTTAAACTATCCTTGGTTTTCCATCTACATCCATGATCTTGTGATGAAAGGAAGAAGTTGGAATCTTCAGGGCATGGAATCTATAGAAAACTCCATGGAACCAAGAGCTAAAGAGAAACATGAGGAAGAACATGAATATTCCAAGAGAGAAAGAAAATCCAGAACAACCAGTAATTATATCGAGAATCATAAGACTACCAGCTTAGTTTGAACCCACTAGAAGAAATCAAGCATAAGGAATGGAAGTTATGATGAAGAAGAATATGTGTAATAAATTGTGAAAAAAGGGTTATGAATGGAAGCATTGTGAGATTCAAAACTAGAGGTTCTTCCAGAAGGAGGAGAAGACTATGATAACAACTTGTTCCCATAAACCAGATATACCTCTATCTGAGCTATTATGTCTCTTGCAATATCCATGGATTGAATTTTACATTAGTTGGTTGTAAAATACTATCCTCCCAATAAACCGTTTGAGGAAGAATCTTATGTAAAGAAATCTTAACTTTTTGAGGTATACCATAAATATACCCATGTTTGTAGATAAAAGAAAACCTTGTATGGATTCAAACAACTTGATGCAGAGTATCTCATATACAACAGAAGTGTGGTGAAAAATTTCTATGAAAAAGATAGTGTATCAAAATAGTCACTCAGAAGTCTGGGATGATGGATTTCTAATCCATGGAAAACTCTCATGATGATAAAAGAAGTGTTACTTGGATATGTTTCAGTTTGAGCCTTTCCATGATGTCATGAGCTGGTAGGAAACAAAAGTGTTGAATTCGACCATGATATATATTGTGATGATTAGAGCTACATGAAGCCTTTAGAGAAAAACAATGTTCCATAATAGACCAAAGTACATTGAGATCAAGCGTTACATTATCTGAAATGAAGTCTAGAAAAGAGAATTGGTTCTCCAATATATCTCCACAGATGAGCAGATAGAAAATATTTTGGTAAAACCTCTGTCCAAGATGAAACGTTTGCAAGTTGGGGCTCATGGAGACAACTTCCTTATTGAAAAAGGAAGATATTACTCCCAGGAGGGAGCACTGGTGTTATTGATTTATGGACAATCATTTTTCAGTTTTAAAAATGGTCCAGGATGAGTAGATCCTTTCTAGTTTGCAAAGTGGTTTGAGATTTCTAATGGACATGCATTTTCCATTTCAGAAAATGGTCAAGGTCCGATAGTCATTTTCGTAATGAAAATGGTTCAATATATTTTTGATGTACCATGGACAACGATTTCCCTTATGGCCAATGTGGGGGAATGGTTTAGGACAATCATTCTTCTTGGAAGTCACTCTAAGTAGTGGTCAAGTAGAATGGTCTGCCTCGTCAAGTATTCATTCTTTCAAAGTTCACAATTTTGAGCAGTTTCAAAGAATTGTCTGTTTTGGAGGTTGGTGCAGAACATTCATTCCCTAGGGAAGACTGATTCTATCCAGGTTTCACTATGTTTAGTGCCAGAGGAATGGCCTAGTTAGGTGAATGGTTTACGTTCAACAATCATGGACATGCATTCCATAGGTTAGACTCATTCTATCTAGGTTTCACTATGTTTAGTGCCAGAGGAATGGCCCAGCTAGGTGAAAGGTCCAGGTTCAACAATCAGGGATAGGAATTCCCTAGGGCAGACTCATTCTCTCCAGGTTTCACTATGATTAGTGACGAAGGAATGGTCCAGGCTCAGAAATTAGGGATAGTTATTCTTATTTACTTAAGAAGATTAGTCTAGATAGCCCATGGTTGATGTTTTACTTTCTGAGGGCAGATGCTATTCCAGATCTCCCTGATGTGAGTGAAAGAATGGTCGAGATGACTCAATTTATATCATGATATTGTTTTTATGAAGGTTTATATTAGATGATATGATTTCTATGGAGATTGTATGTCTCTGGAAAGTATATGTATGCTACTTTGGTGGATGTGTTCCACTGGTTGTGACTATGTGTCACCGATTAAGAAGTCATGTGATACTTGGTGTGGTTGTGTACCATTGGATAGTAGTTGTGTACTAATATGTGTTATCATTGAGATTCACCCTTAGATTACAAGGGGATAATCCCATTACCCATCAAAATGTAAATGTATTAAAATGGTTTGAATAGGTGGATCAACAAGATGAGAAAGAAAGGGGGAGGGAAGAAAAAAGTCTACAGAGGCATTCCATTGGGCATGGAGTCATAACATCCTACAGATCAAAGGAAATCAAACTGTATATCAGACAAGGAGATATATAATGATGAGTAGAATCATGGTGAATATGAAAAAAGGAAGAACATCCATTATAAAGATATCCTTTCTCCAATAGATAAAGAGTTTCTTAAACAATGAACAATGATTTAATGGGAAAGCTACAACAGATCCTCTGTTGTTTATGAATCCATAACTCAATGGAAGCTATGATCCTCAAAACTTGAAATATGTTCAAGCAATAAGATGACAAAGAAGTGGGAAAACAAAAAAGAAAATCTGATAACAACTCTCATGAATCTTTAATGGCAGAAAATGTCATTACAAACATGATCTCGGGCTTACAAATCAACAACTAAAACTGCTCCTACTCTCTCTAGCCTCTCTTGGATCATGAATCCAACCCTCCTATCCTCTTGTAAAATGAATATATAGAAATATAGGTCCTTTCCATCTCACCCATATAAACTCCAACCCCTTTCCCAAAATAGAAACAACTACAAACATAAAATGATACGTTTTAACTGATTTCCTGCTTTTCAGGAGGCAAAATTATGAAAAATAGGCTTCAAAATGAAACTTGTAATTCTCAAACTATAATAGATGTGTAAAATATGATAATGGTTCTTGTATATAAGCTAGTTATTATTAAAAACCTCTCTCTTTTTGTTGAAATTCATCTCCAGATGGCTGGAATACATGTCGCAAAAACATGTCTCAAACATGTAATCATGAAAAATAAAAACATAGGGCTCAAATATTATTTCGAATCTCCCAATTCGTGACACCTATATGAAAAATGAAAGAGGTTAATGTTAATGGGTCCATTATTGACAATAAACTCCTTTGGATTTTGAAAATTCATCTTGGTTCACTCGAAAATCCTTCGGGAAGTCAGCTGGTGAAAAATATCAATTCAACAGTTTAGAACAGAGTTTCCGCAACACATTTTGTAGCGCATTTTGTAGCGCTAGGAGCTACGATGTCTCGTAGTTGTCCGATTTGTGCAGTTTGAGACAAAAATACCCAAAAACCATTGCCAAAGGTATATAATCCTGTAGAAGCCTCTAAATAGGGTGTATAAATGCAAAATCAGGGATAAACATAATACTTCCCACCATAAATTCAAAATGCAAGGATAACCGCCTTCAAAATTTAGATTCTTTCAGCCACTTCATTTCACCTCCCGAGTCTGGTACTTCTTCTGGTTGTAGCTAGAGATAACACATTGAGATTTCTTTGGGTTAATTCATCTTTGAAAGGCAACAACTCCAGCTTAATCTTTCTGATCTGAGATTGTAAATCTCTGCTCTGTTTGTATAAATTCTTAAACTGCCTATTTTAATTCTAATCTTATGAAGGGGAAACTAATGGTTAAGAAATGGAAGAAAACCCTCCAGTAAAATGGATATGCAAGGAGGAAGCAACTCCCAAATATTTAATCTAATAATTCACCATCATGCAAGGTCAACACCATGTTAATCAACAAGGCTCTTTAAATTTTCAACATAGATAGATTTTAGACTTGGAATAACAATTTAAAATCTAAAATAATTCAGTTGATACAGTCCATGTAATCAGAGGATAACAATTTTTAGTTTTATGCACAGGTTTGCAGTGCTGGAATAGGGGATCTGTAGCACAATTCGTAGCAGTTTTTGCAGTATAACAACAAGGGCCAAGAAACAGATAGGAACAATGGCTCTAACATTAGGATTTTCTCAATTTTGATAGAAGAGGTTGAAAATACTGTAGATAAGTTGAGAATTTGGTGGTAGAAAAGGTAAAGAGGTATGTTGGGAATGTAGATCCTCAATTCATAGCACCCAGGAAAAGAAACATAAGAACAACTGTAATATGATCTTCAACAGAGATGTAAAAACTCAAGGAGTTCCTGGACACTGTTGATTAACAATATATTTGCTTTAGAATGTATGAAACCACCTACAACAACTCTAAATTCCAATTTCCCTCTGTCAACTAGTATGCAACAGATTATGCAGTGCTTGTTCGAACTAGGCATTTCTACAGCGCCAAACTAGGAGAAAATTTAAAATTTTTGAGAAAACAGTTAGACAAACTTAAATGACTAAATCCTAAATTATTTCCTTTAAATCATGGATGTTGAAAAAAATTAGATCGGCTAACACGAGCCTCATAAGTGAAATAATGGTAATGAGGTAAGATGTACTCAAGATGTGCTACAAAATCTCCTGATGAGATGGAAATGTACTAAAACGAATTTGATTTGACCTTCTAACGGGTAGAGGGAGATAGTGGAGGGGTTTATGCACATAGTGGAAGTGGTGACATGTAAGGGTAGTGGTGGCATCTAATCTTGTGATGGGATGAAGACATAAACCAAAGGTATGGGCCAACATCAACCTTAGCTTATTCTGCTAAGACCTAAGAAAACCATAAGGAGGAGATCAAAAGTAAAACTTAAACAAGGCTAAGGATAAAAAATAAAAAATATAAGGATGAATTGACCCATAAAAACTACATGTGATAACATTGGCTCCACAGGGGATGGCATGCTCCCTGTGAGCTTCCAAGAACAAGCAACTTCAGTGTCTTATCCTAGGGCTATGGGGTCATTATTCAATGATCTAGGTGGATCATATCAAAATTCGATAGAGTTGAAGTATTCAAAATGAAAAGTAAAGCTTACAAAGTGGAAGAGCTCGTCAGCAGCTTTTCGGGGACGTTCATTTCGAGAAAAATAGCCTCCAGATGACAAAGATATCAATAGTGAAAGTTTCGTCAAAGATGGTGAAAAATGATTAAAAATTGTGTAATTTGGGGCTATGGGAATTGAACCCAAAACCCTGTGAAAAGGCCACCATGACCCCATGGTTAAGTAAAAGGGGTTGGTCAAGGGCTTAGCCCTTGACCTTCCCAACACCGAGGCCCCCCCTTCGTATTTAAATGTTATATTAAACCAAACCACATGTGATAAATGTCAACCATATAATGTGCCAACCATATAGTGCGCCAACCATATGTAAAACCCAAAACATATATTAAAACATACGGTATGTAATAAATGTACCACACATATGTTAAACAATATGATATATCATATGGTAAATCAAATCGCTTCAAGCCAAAATATATATAACAAATATCATATGGTAAAACAAATCACGCAAAATATCATATGGTAAGCCAATCACATATGTGTGGGAGGAGAAGCCCGCCGGTTTGATCCCGGGACTTCCGCCCCCCTAACCACCATATCTACCAACGCGCCACCACCATGGGACATGGCAATAAGTGGCACAAAAACCTTAAAAGTTGTCGAGATTTGGGGGATTTCGGAGGGTGCGTGGTCCATAGCTCGTGCCTCCCTAAATCATTATGTTTTTTCATTATTTAAATGAGACATGGGCATGAATCCCAAGGTCTGGGAGTTTTGATGCAGAGAGAGACTGGCACGTAGACTGAGGTGGTTTTTCACAATGATCGAGGTGGTTTTGCATGTAGATTGAGGTGAATTTTCACACAGACTGAGGTGGTTTTTCACGTAGATCAAGGTGGTTCTGAGTTTGCAGGCATCTTAAGGCCGTATGGACTGTACAAATCAGAGGCAAATTTTGAGAATTGTGCCAAGAAGGGCATTATGAGTCTAGTTTTTGAAGTATATCGATTTTATACTCAAAAGTCTCGGTTTTTCGTAAGGATTCTAGATCCAGCTTCAGTTTTTTCATTCAGGAATCCAAACAGAAAAGTGCTCACAGAATCTTCCAGATACATAGAAAGGTATCCATGTTCATACTTAAAAGTCTCAGAATTTCATCTTCCAGTTGTTGTTGAAGTCTGTTACTGTATATGACAGACATAATTCATAAGTCACTTTGTAAGCATTTGAATAATTAATCTATCGCCCTTCCCATTTGGAAAGTGGCCCGGAGACGTAGCCAGGGGGTCTGGTGAACTCCGTTACCAATTCTTTTTCATAGATGGTTTTCTTACATGTTTATGTGCTCGTGTGCTTGATGGATGTTATTTAATTTTTCATTACAAAGATGGTTAACAGTTAAAAATTCACATGCAAATAATGGTTAAAGATCTTGAATTTTAGATCAAGTTAAATTTTAGATCAAGTTGGTATCAGTGCGAGGTTAACCATTTTCTTTGTGAGTTGATGTTAACAAGATCCAAGCTTCAGCATGGTGAAGGAGAACTTGAAGAGTTTGATCCAGAGATTGGTTCAAGAAGAGGAAGGATGTCTTCACCAAAAGGAGAAGAAGCAGCTTCTTTTATCCCTTCTAAAGGGGAATTTCTAAAATCTTTCATGAGAATGCAAATGATGGTAGAGGAGCTCTATCAAGATCAAAAGAAAGGTGGACAAGGTGGACCATCTCATATAGAAGGTAAAAAGAAGGAGGTGGTGAGGAACCTCCTAAAACCCCACCAACTTCTCCATCTCTTCTTGATGGTTCTATTCCTTCTCCATTTGAAAGACAAAAAACAAAAGTTGATCCTAATATGCATCATTTAAATCTTGATATTAAGTTTGAATTACCTATGTATAATGGAGAGATTAATGCTGAAAAACTGGACAATTGGATCCATCAAATTGAAGTTTATTGTAGGATTCAAAAGTTTACTGAAGATGATGTTAAAATTCAGTTGGCTTCTCTCCGACTTGGAGGGAATGCTCTCATTTGGTGGGAGAGAATATATCAAGAGGATCTTGGCACAAAAGGAAAAATCGTTCCCTCTTGGTATGAGCTCATTTCAACACTTAAAAATCAATTTTATCCATTAGGGTATATGCAGAAAGCTATGATGGATTGGAAGAATTTGAGACAAGGTAAGGGACAAAGTGTGCAAGAATACATACAAGAATTTTGAAAAAGAGCATTGGTACTTGGTATACCTCTCTACACTTAGGAAACTCTTCTCAAATATATAGGAGGATTGCATACTTATTTACGTCATATGATATTGATGTTTAATCCGACTAACCTTGATGAGGTATGTGTTCAAGCAACTCACATTGAGTCAAAAGGGAAGAGTGTTCATGATGTTTCTTCAGCTAAACCTGTCCAGGCAAAAGAAGGAAAGGAAAAGTGGAAAGTTAAACATGCAGCTACAATGAAGAATGGTGATGAGAGACCTACATGCTCACATTGTCAAAAGCAAGGACATGAAAAGGCAAAGTGTTGGAAGCTACATCCAGAAATGAAATCGAAGTGGTTTAAGGATCGGAAGGGGAAGCAAACAACCATGGTTATCGTTGATGACCTTGGATCAGATTCCAAGGATGAAACAAAGATAACAATCGTAGGTGTGAAAGGTAAATCTATTGTTGATAATGATGCTAACATTGGTTCTTCATGTGCTTCTACTTCTAAAAATGATGAAAATTCTAAGGATAGAAAGAGGAATGCATTGTTTCATATAAGAGTTATTACAAAACAAACAAAGGTCAACACACTCATAGATAGTGGATCTCAAGTTAATCTTATTTCAGAAGAAGTAGTTAAACAATTGGGATTAACAACGAAACCACAAAAGAAACCTTATCCATTAGGTTGGGTATGCAAAGATAAAAGATTACAAGTAACACAACAATGTGATCTAAAGTTTGCAATTACATCTAAGTTTGTAGATGAGGTTGAATTTGATGTGGTCCCACTAGATATCTGTGGAATTGTGTTGGGTAGTGCGTACTTATATGATCGAAAAACAATCTTCTATCGAGAACATAATCAATATCACTTGTTTAAAGAAGGAATTGAGTACATAGTGCATTTACATTCATTCAAAAATGAAAAATCATTGGGCATTACACAACAATTAAAAAGGATTGTTAATGCAAGTCGGAATTTGGCACTTATGTCTATACAATGTAAGGAAGAAAAGAATCCTAAGCATGAAAAGGAAGTGTCATTTCATTACAATACACCTGTTTTGGTTGATAGTGTTTCTATGGTTAAAAGTCAGCATGGTTTGGGTACAATCTCTTTCACAGGTTCAATGTTTATATTCAACTTATTACTCATCAGCAATATGTGGTTGGGTCCAACAATGTTGAATGAAGATGTGATTAAGAATGTGATTAATGTACTTAACAATGTCAGTGCAGTATTGATTGTTGTATTGCAGATTCAGATGTACAGGTTCCAGGAAGAATGGATAGGTGATACAGGACAAGTGAGACAAACATGTCCTCACTTATTTTCTGAATGATTTCATACTTTTTGTGGCCAAAAAGATTTTCAGTGGGAAGGTTTGATCCAGGTGGACCATCTCAAAATTTGATATATTTGAATTATTCAAAATGCAAAGTAAATCTTACAAAATGGAAGAGCTCGTCAACATCTTTCCGGGGACGTTTGTTTCGAGAAAAACGACCTCCAGATGACAAAGATATCAGCAGTGGAAGTTTTCTCAAAGATGGTGAAAAATGGTTAGAAATGGTGTAATTTGGGGCTATGGGAATTGAACCCAAGACCTTGTGAAAAGGCCACCATGACCCCATGGTTGGGTAAAAGGGGGTGGTCAAGGGCTTAGCCCTTGACCTTGCCAACACCGAGGCCCCCCCTTGGTATTTAAATGTTATATTAAACCAAACCATATGTGATAAATGCCAACCATATAATGTGCCAACCATATGTAAAACACAAAACATATATTAAAACATACAGTATGTAATAAACGTACCACACATATGTTAAACAATATGATATATCATATGGTAAATCAAATAGTGCCAAGCCAAAAAATATATAACAAATATCATATGTTAAAACCAAATATCATATGGTAAACCAAATCGCGCAAAATATCATATGGCAAGCCAATCACATATGTGTGGGAGGATAAGCCCGTAGGTTTGACCTCGGGACTTCCACCCCCCTAACCACCATATCTACCAACGCACCACTGCCATGGGACCTGGCAAGAAGTGGCGCGAAAACCTTAAAAGTTGCCGAGATTTGGGGCATTTCGGAGGGCGCGTGGCCCATAGCTTGCGCCTCCCTAAACCATTGTGTTTTTTAATTATTTAAATGAGACATGGGCATGAATATCAAGGTGTAGGAGTTTTTATGCAGGCAGATATTGGCACGTAGACCGAGGTGGTTTTTCACAGTGATCGAGGTGGTTTTGCATGTGGACTGAGGTGGTTTTGCACGTAGATTGAGGTGGTTCTGCACAATGATTGAAGTGAATTTGCACATAGAACGAGGTGGTTTTTCATAAATATTGAGGTGGTTCTAAGTTTGCACACATAACGAGGCCATACAAACTATACAGATCAGAGGCAGATTTTGAGAATTATGCCAAGAAGGGTATTTTGAGTCCAGTTTTTGAAATATATTGAGTTTATACTCAAAAGTCTCGGTTTTTCGCAAGGATTCCAGATCCAGCTTCAATTTTTTCATTCAGGAATCCAAACAAAAAAGTTCTCACAAAATATTCCAGATACACAGAAAGGTATCCATGTTCATACTTAAAAGTCTCAGAATTTCATCTTGCAACTGTTGTTGAAGTCTGTTATTGTATATGACAGACAGAATTCAGAATTCACTTTGTAAGCATTTGAATACTTAATCTATTGGCCTTCCCATTTGGAAAGTGGCCCGGAGACGTAGCCAGGGGGTCTGGTGAACTCTGTTACCAATTCTTGTTCATAGATGGTTTTCTTACATGTTTATGTGCTCATGTGCTTGATGGATGTTCTTTAATTTTGCATTACAAAGATGGTTAATAGTTAAAAATTCACATGAAAATAATGGTTAAAGATATTGAATTTTAGATCAAGTTAAATTTCAGATCATTCAAATATTAAAAGAAAACTGAAAACTAGAATGATTGCACACGAGCTTATTTATATACAAGACCTTACTCTAACTGACTTTACAATTTTCTCAAGTGAAAACAAACTTCCACCATCGCCACTCAAACTATTTGGTAACATCCTTTTCTTCTTTGTATATGATCCATAAAATTTAAGGGAAGTATGAAAATAGAATGAAAACATGTTTTGGAACACTGACAATACCTCCAAATGATGATAATATGATGAAATTTGCAGGACCCAGTGCTTTTGGAAATTTCAACTCTATATATAACCCCACAGGGTGATAAAACTTATAATAAGGCATGCTAAATTGGTAAAAGTTACATCCTTTATTTCATCATTGCTCACATGTTGTTTGATGTTATCACCATGTACAGGTGGATAAAGGACTATTGCAGGCTTGTTAATCCCATGTGATATCTACTCATTTATAAGTGTTGGACATGATATAAGTTGCACATTTAGATCTTCCTTTTCTCCTCCATGGCTCTCCCAAGGATCAGATTCATAATTATCATATATAGGAACCATGCTACAAGGTTCCAGAGAAGCTATGAAAAAATTATCCTCATCATCATCTTCCTTGGGATATTCATCAAAAATAGGTTGTTCTTGGTCAGTATTTGAAACAAGTTCTTCATCATAAGCAGGGATACTAAAGACATTTGTTTCAAGAAAAGAAACATCCTCTGCATTTTCTTCATAAGAGAAACAAACAAAATCTTCCTTCAATTTTGAAAATCTAGGAAAAAACAGAAAGGAATCTTCCCTAGTTTCTTTAACTAACTTATCATTTCTCTCAACTTCATAGTCAGGAGAAATATCTACTGTATTTTTATGATCATAACTATCATTTGAATCTGCATCCAATATAGAGGAACAAGAAGAAGAAAGCGTTGATCCTTCACTAATTTCCTTGATTAGGTTATCTTATTCAACTTCATAGTCAGGAGATAAACTTAATGCAGCTTGAATACTTTTCTCACATTCCTCACAAAAATCATGAAAAAGAAACTCATAGGATTAATATCTTTTACAATGCAAATTGCAAGCATCATGTAATTCTCTCAAGGTGGATATGCTTGCAGCAGGGAGACAAAAGTACCAGTCTCTAACATCATCCTTAAGGAGAACATAAAAATTTTCATTAAGACATCCTCCCGATGCAAGTTCAACCACTCCATGCATTGATGAAAATCAATGAGATGTTGAACATGATCATCATCCTTTTATTCTCTGAAGACAAGAAATAAATCTCCCCATTTTGATATATGAGGCATTGGATTTAGAAAACCAGAGATGGATAAAATGTTTAGAGGATCAAATATCCTTGCCAAGATAGCCTCCATGGACTTTGACATCTTGGTCCTTCATAGAGTGGAATCACCAAGTGAAATATGCATTTTTTTCTATCTCCAGTCCTTGTTCACCATCAAGAACTGGTTGTAATATTTGTCATTTCTCCCAGGGAAAATATTCAACTTCATCCCCGACAATGGCGCAAAAAATGTTAGCACTGAGAGTCACCCTCAGAATGAAATAGGATAAGCCCAGTACCTATCAAAATGTAAATGTATTGAAATGGTTTGAATATGTGGATCAACAAGATGAGAAGAAAAGGGAGAGGGAAAGAAAAAGTCTACAGAGGCATTCCATTGGGCATGGAGACATAACATCCTACATATAAAAGGAAATCAAACTATATATCAGACAAATAATTATATAATGATGAGTAGTAGCATGGTGAATATGGAAAAAGGAAGAACATCCATTATACAGAGATCCTTTCTACAATAGATAAATATTTGCTGAAACAATGAACAATGATTTAATGGGAAAGCTACAACAGATCCTTTGTTGTTCATGAATCCATCAATCAATGGTAGTTATGATCCTCAAAACCTGCAATATGTTCAATAAAGAAGATAACAAAGAAGTGGGAAAACAAAGAAGAGAATCTGATAGCATCTCTCATGAATATTTAATGGAAGAAAATGTCATTACAAACAGACACTCAGGCTTACAAATGAGCAACTAAAACTGCTCCTGCTCTCTCTAGCCTCTCTTGGATCATTAATACAACCATCCTCTCCTCTTTTAAAATGAATATATATCCATATATGTCCTTTCTAACTCACCCATCCAAACTCCAACCCCTTTCCCAAAATAGAAACAACTACAAACAAAAAATGATGCATTTTAACTAATTTCCTACTTTTCAAGAGGTGAAATTTTGAAAAATAGGCTTCAAAACTCCACTTGTAATTATCAAAATATAATAGATGTGTAAAATATGAGAATTTTTTTTTATATAAGATCATTCTAAAGAAAAACATCTCTTGGTTTCTTAAAATTCATCTCTAGCTGGCTGGAATACATGTCGCAAAAACATGTCTCAAATAGGAAATCATGAAAACTGAAAACATAGGGCACAAATATCCTTTTGAATCTCCCAATACATGACACCTGTATGAAAAATGAAAGAGGTTAATTTTCATGGGTTTGTTCTTGAGATAACCTCCTTTGGATTTTGAAAATTCATCCTGGTTCACCCGAAAATCCTCTTGGAAGTCAGATGGTAAAAAATACCAGTTCAACAGTCTAGAACAGAGTTTCCGCAACACATTTCATAGTGCCGGGTGCTAGGAAATGTCTCGTAGTTGTCCAATTTGTGCAGTTTGAGCCAAAAATACCCAAAAACATTTGCCAAAGGTATATAATCCTGCATAATCCTCCAAATAGGGTGTATAAATGCAAAATTTGTATAAACATAATACTTCCCACCATAACTTCAAAATGCAAGGATAACCACCTTCAAAATTTAGATTCTTTCAGCCACTTCATTTCACCTCCTAACTCGGGTACTTCTTCTGGTTGCAGCTAGAGCTAACACATTGAGATTTCTTTGGGATAATTCATATTTGAAAGGCTACAACTCTAGCTTAATCTTTCTGATCTGAGATTATAAATATCTTCTCTGTTTGTATAAATTCTTAAGCTGCCTATTTGACTTCTAAGATTATGAAAGGGAAACTTATGGCTAAAAAATAGAAGAAAACCGTCCATTAAAATGGATATGCAAGGAGGAAGCAACTGCCAAAGATTTAAGCTAATAATTCACCATCATGCAAGGTCATCACCATGTTAATCAACAAGGCTCTTTAGATTTTCAACATAGAAAAATTTTAGACTTGGAATAAAAATTGAAAATCTAAAATAATTCAGTTGATACAGGCCATGTAATTAGAGGATAACAATGTTGAGTTTTATGCACAAGTTTGTAGCACTAGAACAGGGGATCTGTAGAATATTTCATAGTATAAAAACAAGGGCCAAGAAAGAGATAGGCACAATGGCTCTGACAACATGATTTTCTTAATTGTGATAGAAGACGCTGACAATACTACATATAAGATGATACTTTGGTGATAGCAAAGGTAAAGAGTTATGTTGGGAATGTAGATCCTCAATTCGTAGAACCCAGGAAAAGAAACATAAGAACAACCTTAATCTAATCTTCAACAGAGCTCTAAAAACTCAAGGAGTGCCTAGACACCGTGGCTTAACTATAGATATGCTTCAGATTGTATGAAACTGCTTGAAACAACTCTAACTTCCAATTTCCCTCTTCCATCCAGTCTGCAACAGATTCTGCAGTGCCTGTTCAAACTAGGAGTTTCTCCAGAGCCAAACTAGGAGTGAATTTGAAATTTTTGAGAAAACAGTTAGACAACCTTAAATGACTAAATCCCAGATTATTTCCTTTAAATCATGGATGTTGAAAACAATGAGATCATATGACACAAGACTCATAAGTGAAATAATGGTAATGAGGGAAGACGCACTCAATATGCGCTACAAAATCTCCTGATGAGATGGAAGCATACTAAAACAAATTTTATTTGACCTTCTAACGGGTAGAGGGACAGAGTGGAGGGGTTTATGCACATAGTGGAAGTGGTGACATGTAAGGGTAGTGGTGGCATCTAATATTGTGATGGGATGAGAACATAAACCAAAGGTATGGGCCAACATCAACCTTAACTTATTTTTCTAAGACCTAAGAAAACCATGAGGAGATCAAGAGTAAAACTTAAACAAGGCTAAGGATAAAAAATAAAAAATCTAAGGATGAATTGACCCATAACAACTACATGTGATAACACTATGGATAGACACAATTGTGTTCTATTGAATGAAATTGTTATGATTTCCATGTAGACTATCATTAGTGTTGAAAATGGTTATCAACTACATGGATGGTCAGTGTACTGATGGACAGACATTCTCCATACGAAAAATGGTCCAGGACATTTATTCTTCTAGGACATATGTCTGGATTAGAAGAATAGTCCTTGTATCCCATGGCATGGCTTCCATCATTTGTTGGAATAGTCATTCTTCTAGGAGATATGCCCAGATTAGAAGAATGGTTCTTGTATCACTATGTGGAGTGAGTGACTTATTCAACATCATCCTTGATTACTCATATAGAGTATAGTTTCGAGAGATGATGCAGTTGATGCTACTAATAGTGATGATGGTTCTTGTGATCTAATCATTAGATATCCTATATGGCTATGATGATGCTACCAGTTGAATGGTATGTTTCTTCTCAAGACCATTTATTTCAATACCTCCCTGGCTAGGAGTGAGTGTTGATATTATGGTAGCTATGAGAGGTATTAACCTTTGTGTATAACCATGACAAGAATAAAATATTCTGGGAAGCAAGAAGAAACCCTAAATGATTGGCAATAACCCTAGAAGACAAGTCGGCTAAATGAAATATTTAATATTGATTTTTTAGCCTCCAAAATGAGAAGTTGGCCCAGATAGTGTAATGATCCCAAGCCATCATACCAAGAACATCACGGTTTTGGGAGTCCTTAAAACTTTGTCTGGTTGTGGTATTTATTCAAATACTTTGTTTAGATGTGTTTACTTGTAGGATGGCCTCTTGAATTCATCCTTAGGGTTTAATGATGTTTTATAAATGTGTGTTGCAGCAATAAACAAGAAGATATAACCATGGAACATACCTCAACCATATGCAATATGATATACAAGCCAAAACATCTCAAATATGCTTTTATTCATGAAATAGAAGAACCTGCTACAATGGAGATGCCGATCTAGAATGCTCAACAGATGGCTAAGAAGATAGATAATAGAGCTGCTACAAAAATCTCCCAATAATACAAAATAAGCCTCTAAAGGATGGATATGAAATGAAGACCAATGCCAAGGTATATATGAGCCGTATGAAGTGCCAAACCCCCACTGGAAGATGCCACATCCTGTTGGAATGCTGAAGCTCCTCAATAATTTGGCCCTGCTACCCAATGTGTCCAAACACCTCAAGGAATATGCCAAACAATAGATCAGGTGATGGCAAGAATAGCCCAGTTTCATGAATCTCCAAGATTTCCCTCAAACCCTATGGATATGAACCTCCTCCAAGATGTGGTGCATCCCCTTGGATGCCTGAAACCCTAGATAAATCAACCTCACTCCTAGAGGCCTTGAAATGCTCCAAAAAACCACTAGAATGATATATCGGGGCTTGGTTACCTCCCTGGTGAAGTCCCAAGAGAAATGGTGAATATATGAGCTAGAAAATGACTGAAACCAATTTCTGAAGTTTTCTCCTCTTGTCCAATTCATCCCATGCATCTAATAAATCAAATGGCACCTAAAACTCCTCATGAATGAACTAGATCTGATGTCCAAGGTCTTGCAATGAAAACCCAAGTGATAGAATCTCCAAAAGACCTGCCAATATACTCCAATGAATCTCTCTCCAAGAATGGTGCGCCCCCCTTGCTGGAAACCCCCAATGGTGCACCCTCCTTCTCTTCCTGTGCCTGTGGTTGGTGTAGAACCCTCCTGCATTAATGTAGAACTGAGATAGAATGGTCTGGGAGAGTATTGCATCTCCCATACCAATCTTGGGACAAGATAGGTGGAATATTTCACCACCAAATCGTCCTCTAAGGTTTGTTAAGTCAAAACCCTCAAAACCCCCAAGAGATGGGCCCTCTAGCTAGAATTCAAAAATCCAAAAGATAGAAAAACATGAATGCATGAGTAGAGGCCCTTGTCTTTCCTTTATACTTTTTGGATCACCTTGAACCTCCAAAGTGAATTTCATTTTATTAGTATTTAATTAATTAATTAAATCACTTTAATTAATTAATTAACCTTTTTACCTATGAAAAGTACCTTATCTCTCCTTGTGGCTTCTTTGGCCACTGGAAGTCACTTCTAGCCATCCCATCCTGTAGTGTTGCTTCTCTCGATTCCAATGAGATATTACACTGAGAGGTTCCTCCAAATAATGTGCCCAAAATGACCTATTCATTGAATTCAATTGACTTATAGCTCAAATTAGTCAAAATCATGGAAATCATCAGAATGCAACAAAACCAAAGCCAACCTATGCAGAATGGCTCATAATGATGGAATATGATGGGAAATGCGTGTTGGACCCCACAATGCCTCTTAATAACCCCTATACTCTCTATAACACCCATATGGCTACTCTGGTCATCATAAACCTCTCCACTGTGATGATGTCCCAAAGTGGGGACATTACAGTTCTCCCTGCTAGAAAATTGCTTCTCATAAAGCAATAACCAATTCAACTCAAGTATAATACCATGATCCCATGTCCACCTATGGGATACATAGTAGAACCCCTCCAAAGATGAACAATCACACATGTTTCCCCCTCGGTCCCATATCAAGCCATGAACTACTAGCTCCTAGGACGCATAGTCCTGAAATACATCAACTTCAAAAGTCTCTTTCATGTGACACACAACCTCATCTCAGAATGAATCCATCCTCCAAGTATCTACTAAGATCCAAATGACCTCCATAAACTGCTCATGCTGATGTATGAATGAGGTGTTGCAAGAACTCCATGAGACACCCGCAAGCGATGTGCTCCTCTCAATACTGAAGCTCAATGGAAAGTTACAATAAATTTCACCTGCAATGGTACACTCTCCCCTATCAGTTGGTGAAATGATCAATCCTGCAATCCCTAGGTCCCATGATGACCTCTATCAAATATCCCCCTGTTGGCTCTGTACTACTCTGACCATGACTGTTTGCCCCCTCTACATCATGAATCCTCCTCTCCTGGATCCTCTAGCTGAAATGCATGTGACCATTGGACCTATTATCTAGAAAATGTATCAGTGAAGATACCTCTGTAGAAGAAGTACCTGTCCAAAAATCTCCATGCCCTATCATGATGATTAAGTGGAAGAAAAGGTCTCGCCCCATAGGAAAAGTACCTGTAGGCCCACTCCAAACCAATCCAAGGTGGAGTGTGTGGCTCTCTGGCACAACCTAGGTCAACAAGAACATCTTGCTAGTAAAACGGACTCCCAGATCCCATGGAAAAATTGGAAGTTTATCACTTCCAATCCTCTCTAACTAATCCTATGTGAGACTGATCACTGTCAGAAGCCCTCTGTGCTTATCCTCTATCACCTGGCCCATGATGATCTATATCACACACCAAGTCTCAATTGGCTTCCTATGATGGCCCATCTCTATCCGGCTGGATGCTATAAAGATACTCATGTCAGGTGGCATCGACCTAGGCACTCCCCATGCCCTCTGCCACTGTTTATCTCTCCTCATGCTATTTTCCATGATAAAAGTGTCAGGAAAAGGTAACAGAGACATTTTTATATGACTGTAGGGTTGAAAAAGAACACTTCTCTCAGTCAATCCCAAGGACTTGACCAAGAGCACATCTACCTGTACCCATGATAACTGCTCGCCTGTAGCCCTCACTAAACCCTAATCATCAGGTACAACTAGAAGTTACTCCTCCAACTACTAGCAAACCAATATCCATATCCCATCACTCATGCAACTGCTGAAATGGTGAAGGTGATATCTCATAACCATGTGTTGCTGCAAAGGAGTGGCCTCTGCATGCTCCCCTAAGCGTGTCTCCTCCTTCCAAGGTAGTACACCCCTCTGAATCCCACTATACATCTTGACATGTACCTGTTGTTACACATTATTTTCATCATCCCTGTGACTGTTAATGATGTAAAACTATATGTTGCCTTTAGAAGGGTCAGTGGCTTGAGTTCCTAAAGAATGAAGAGAGAAGAACTTTTCCTGAGAAAAGAAGTTGCATTTTCCTTTGAAAAAATCCTATAAAAAAGGAAGTTTGCAGGCTGCCTATGTATTAGGGTGTGAGAATGCTTGATTCTCGCAGGCTACCCACACTTACGGTGCGAACTGTTCAGAAGCTTCTCTATAAGCAGGGT
>JZKD02S1928614.1:340767-355857 GCA_000966675.3 Picea glauca | reverse complement strand
ATCTGTTCTCCCTAGCACCACCCTGCCACCCTAGTTTCTCTGGCTGCAACCAGATGGAAGCTACAACTTCCTGTGTTCAAGCACCCACTTGAACTTCTGAGGACAACAGTCCTCTTGAACACCCCCCTACCTCCCTAAATATAAAATAATGAATACACAGACAACTTATGCATATAAATCACTTCTTACCGTTCTTTGTCTGTTCTGTAATTTTTCTCTTCCTTCACAAGTCTACTTCTACATCACATTCTTTTGCCATTTTGTTCTTCTTCTCCTCTACCTGTCATTAAATTTCATGCTCAACATCTTCTCCTTTCTCCTTTCTAACTGTTTCGTTCTTTTTCCATTCAGAACAACCCCTCAATTCAGTCTCGCTCATTTTCTTTTATACACCATTCCTTAACGATTCAACTTCCCCTTCCAATGGGAAATCCGAGGACATCTGTCTTGGCAACTGAAATGCTAACCAATTCGTCATCATAAGTCCGTTTCACTTAACAGATTCATAACTGAAGCGTTAATGTGTGAAGAACAACAACAACCCTCTGATCAATGCTTGATCCAACGGTTCAGATCCCATCGGGATTTCACTCATCGCGAATTCCACATTCTCATTGTCGATGTGCACATTTACTCCGAACCCCTGATTCTTCGATTCCCGATATGATCCTTTCCCGAGTTTTATCCCCTTCCGTCTACACAATGGTCCATGTGACCGTCTATCATGTGACTGTCACCATACCTCTCGTCAGGGTTTCAGGGTTTCGCACTTCCTGATGTCGAGAGTTTCTCACCTCTCCAATCCCCGATTACGGATGCACCCCTTTCCACGCGCTAGCCCTGCTGGCTATAGGCCTTGGTCCCATAAGACCGTCAACACATGACATCAGTCAAACCTCTCATAGGGGTTTCGGCGTTTTCGATGTCACTATGCACATGCCTCCGGGATTCCCGATCCTTGATTTCCCAATGACGGAGATCAACGGTCCAAATCTCATTCTTAATCCAACGACTATGATTACATCACAAAATTGCATATTGCGATTTCGAAGTTTCTGTTGCAGTGTGTTCTTGACATATCAAAGTCCCGATTGCCGATGCCTTTGCTGACATCACACGTGATTTGGCACGTGTTAGATCCTGCCACGTGTCACTCTGATTCATGAATTGTATGTCTCTGAAGTGTTAGATCTGCCTGACACCTGTCATTATCTGGTTTTGCCACGTGTCCCTAGTTGACGTGGACTGCTATCGTGAATTAGATCGACGGTCTAGATAACATGTTGATCTGACGGTTCAGATTCAGTCGAGATTTTGCATATCGCGAAATCGGGGTTTTCGTTGCATTGTGTTCTTTGCATTATGAAATCCTGATCCCCGAATCTTCGATGGCTTATCTCCCTCGCAACTTCTGCAGATCTGACGGTTGTCGGCCTTTCGGGAAATTTGGATGGGATCCAACGGTCACTGGATCTCTGTCTTCCTTCTTCTTTGTAAACTCTTGTTGCGCGCGTTTTCTTCAATGCTGTTCCTCCTGAGCTTTTACGTCCAAATCCCCAAGGGGTTTTATCCTTCTTATCCTGCCATTTCTGCTGTTGCCATCAAAGACAACAATCATCAACACACATTCGTTTCTTGTTCAATATTTTCCAAGAGTATGAAGTGCCAAACCCCCACTGGATGATGCCATGTCCTGCTGGAATGATGAAGCTCCTCAATATTTCGGCCCTGCTGCCAAATGTGTCCAAAAACCTGAAGGAATATTCCAAACAATAGATAGGGTGATCAAAAGAACAATCAAGGTGCCCAAATCTCCAAGATCAACCTCAAACCCTATGGATCTGAACCTCCTCCAAGATGTGGTGTGGCCCCTTGGATGCTTGAAACCCTAGATAAATCAAATGCACTCCTAGAGGCCTCCAAATGCTCCAAAAAAATGCTAGAATGATATATCTGTTCTTGTTTACCTCCCTAGTGAAGTCCCAAGAGAAATGGTGAAGATATAAGCTACCAAATGACAGAAACCAATTTTTGAAGTTTTCTCCTCTCCTCCAATTCATCCCATGCATATAATAAATCAAATGGCACCTGAAACTCCTCCTGAATGCACTAGATCTGATGTCCAAGGCCCTACAATGAAAACTCAAGTGATAGAATCTCCAAAATCCTTGCCAATCTCCTACAATTAATCTCTCTCCAAGAATGCCGCACCCCCCTCGCTGCAAACCCCCAATGGTGCACCCTCCTTCTCTTCCTGTGCCTGTGGTTGGTGTAGAACCCTCTTGTGCTAATGTAGAACCAAGATAGAATGGTGTGGGATAATATTTCATCTCCAAGACCAATATTGGGACAAGATAGGTGGAGTCATTCACCACCAAATCGTCCTCTAGGGTTTGTTAAGTCAAAACCCTCAAAACCCCCAAGAGATGGGCCCTCTAGCTAGAATCTAGAAATCCAAAAGATAGAAAAACATGAATGCATGAGTAGAGGCCCTTGCCTTTCCTTTATGATTTTTGGCTCACCTTGTCCCTCCAAAGTGAATTTCATTTTATTAATATTTAATTAATTAATTAAATCACTTTAATTAATTAATTAACCTTTTTACCTCTGAAAAGTGCCTTATCTCTCCTTGTGGCCTCCATGGCCACTGAAAGTCACTTCAAGCCATCCCATTCTGTAGTGTTGCTTCTCATAATTCCAATGAGCTATTACACTGAGAGTTTCCTTCATGTAATGTGCCCAAAATGACCTCTTCAGTGAATTCAATTGACTTATAGCTCAAAATAGTCAAAATCATGGAAATCATCAGAATGCAATGAAACCGAAGCCAACCTATGCAGAATGGCTCATAATGATGGAATATGATGGGAAATGGGAGTTGGACCCCAAAATTCCTCTCAATAACCCCTGTACTCAATATAACACCCATCTGGCTACTTTGGTCATCATAAACCTCTACACTGTGATGATGTCCCAAAGTGGGGACATTATAGTCCTCCCTACTAGAAAATTGCTTCTCATCAAGAAATAACCGAATCCCCTCAAGTATAATACCAGGATCCCATGTCCACCTATGGGATACATGTAGAACACCTCCAAATATGAACAATCACGCATGCTTCCCCCTCGGTCCCATATCAATTCATGAACTACTAGCTCCTGGGACACATAGTCTTGAAATACATCAACTTCGAAAGTATCCTACATGTGACACACAACCTCATCTTGGAACGAATCCATCCTCCAAGTATTTACTAAGATCCAAATGACCTCCATAAACTGCTCATGTTGATGTACGAATGAGGTGCTGCAAGAACTCCGTGAGACACCTACAAGCAATGCGCTCCTCTCAATACTGAAGCTCAATGGAAAGTTAGAATAACTTTCCCCTGCAATGGTACACTCTCCCCTGTCAGTCAGTGAAATGATCAATCCTACAATCCCTAGGTCCCATGCTAACCTTTGTCAAAGATCCCCCTGCTAGCGCTATACTACTCTAACCATGACTATCTGCCCCTTGCATACATCATGAATCCTCCTCTCCTGGATCCTCCAGCTGAAACGCATGTGACCATTAGACTTGTTGTCCAGAAAATGCATCAGTGAATATACCTCTATAGAAGAAGTACCTATCAAAAAATATGCATGCCCTATCATGATGATCAAGCGGAAGAAAAGGTCCTGCCCCATAGGACAAGTACCTACAGGCCCACTCCAAACCAAACCAAGGTGGAGTTTGTGGATCTCTGGCACAACAGAAACATCCTACCAACAAAACAGACTCTCAGATCCCATGGAAAACTTGGAAGTTTATCACAGCCAATCCCCTCTAACTACTCTTGTGTGAGACTGATCACTGTCAGAAGCCCTCTGTGCTCATCTGCTATCACCTGGACCATGATGCTCTCTATCACACACCAAGTCTCAACTGGCTGCCTATGATGATCCATCTCTATCCAGATGGATGTCGTAAAGATGTCAGGTGGCATCGGCCTCGGCACTCCCCATGCCCTCTGCCACTGTCTATCTCACCTCATGCTAATGTCCATGATAAAAGTGTCAGGAAAAGGTAATAGAGACATCTATAGCTGACTGTAGGGTTGAAAAATAACACATTCCTAGGTCAATCCTAAGGACTCGACCAAGAGCACGTCTACCTGTACCCCTGATAATTACTCGCCTGAAGCCCTCACTAAACCCCAATCATCAAGTACAACCAAAAGTAACTCCTCCAACTACTGGTAAACCAATCTCCATATCCCATCACCCACGCAACTACTAAAACAGTGAAGGTGATATCTCATAACCATGTGTTGTTGCAAAGGAGTGGCCTCTGCATGCTCTCCTAAGTGTGTCTCTTCTATGCAAGGTAGTACACCACTTTGAACCCACTATATAGCTCGGCATATACCTATGAGGTATCACTCATCATTGTATGCTCTGGTATACTCATGTTCTCTCTTGTAGACTCATGTTGCATCATAGATCCTAGGCATACAACTGGATCAAAATCTACAAGGAGGTCAACTACTCTCAGAAAACAAATGGAAGTGTCCTCCATCAACTGGTGCTCCTTTGCTAGATCACCAACATCCTCTATCAACGTGGCTGAATGATACATCTGAGTGTCCACTATGATAGATGAAGTGGATCTCTGAAAAATATCCTCGAGAGACTCACCTGATCTGGACTCTGATTCTTGAAGGGATTTATGTGTGCCTCTCAAGAATCCTTGAGTGCTCTCCAACTCTTGAGTGAGTCGGTCTACCTCCAACTCCTTTCCCCTCAAGGCCCTGTGATACAACTCACCAATCCCTAGTAGGTAGTCCATGTCTGTCAACAACTATTGATAGTCAGTCCTCATCATAGACACTCTCTTCCTAAGAGTGTGAAAACCATCCATGGAAAATCCTCCATCTGAGATGCCATGTGCCACTGATTCCCTCCAGTAGTAATCTTCCATCAATCCATGCATGTCATCATTGCGCCTGGTGGCTGCCATGATCATATCCTCACTGACTCTCAACTGTGTTGCTAAGTGGTGTGACTCCTCATCACGGTCATGCTGCGGTGCCACCTCATATCCCTCACTTCTAGTGTCATTCCTTCTAGTGTCAACTCTGGAGTCCCAAAAGACACTCTCTTCATAATATAACATGATGAAATTCACATTTTCTACTATGTTGTTGGGTTCTCATGTATGCCATTTCACCCCATCACTAGGTGTTATCTCCCTCTGAATCACCATGTATCCTATATGAGCAGTTGTATCCTCTTGTGCAATTTCCCTCCTACTATCATCTACACATGGATCCCATATAGTTGTGTCCAAACACATGCTATGGTCATCTTGGATACTAAAGAGTGCATCCTCATCAATGCAGGCCGATCCTAGAAGTAAGTGCTCCATCGACCTGTCAGTCTCCACCATTTGCTCAACTAATGGAGTCCCCAAAATCTGTGACTCAATCTCCTCATGTTGACCTATATGCGTAGGGTCAACTATCTGTACTCTCTGTCTCTCCTCCTAAATCAATGGATCTAAATCTTTGTGGTGTGCATCCCTCACACAAGCCTCCTCAATCATATTTGACATGTCACTGACCTCCTCATGTGACATGGATATCAAGGGTGTCTGGAAGGATGGCATATGTGTCACGACCATCATAGGAATCTCATCATCTCTAGGTGCTAACACGTGTGAATCCTCACTAGTGTCACCACTCTGCTGAGGCATAAGGTCATCAATGGTATGTGATATGTTTGCTGAGACATTGGTGCTATCGTCCTATCCATCCAACTACCTATCCACTATACAAGGGTCATCATCCTCCTCAAGTATGCTAGTAGCATCATCCTCTGTACAAGAGTCACTATCACTAGCCTCTATGAAAGAGTCACTATCATCATCAGACTGTCCCAAATCATCATCTATCGCTCCATCCTCACATATATCATCATCACTTTCATAGTGTGACTCAACAGTGTGCTTCTGGTCCTTACCCTTGCACCTATGATCTGGTTCCCATGGCCGCTTGCAACTGTAGCAAGGTTGCATGCTCCTAATGGGTGTGGGGTTTCTCTATCCTTCCCACCATCTAGCTGCTTCTTTCTTATTTTTATCTTCTATGATGATCCCATGTAAAATATCCCATTTTCTCCAATCGGGATTTCTAAAGGCTATATACTGAGGAAATTTTATGAGAGCCCTATTTTCCTCACTAAGGTTGGAATATTTTATCTTCAAGCATGCCATCTCCAAGCCAATCTTATCCATTTCCTTCCAACTATCCATTTATCCCTATGAAAGACCCCTCAGGTTGGCATGATTTAAGCTCTGATACTACTGTAATGATCCCAATCCATTATGCCAGGAACATCACAGTTTTGGGAGTCCTTAAAACTTTGTTTGGTTGTGGTATTTCGTCAAACACTTTGTTTAGATGTGTTTACTTGGAGGATGGCCTCTTGATTTTGGCCTTAGGGTTTACTGATGTGTTATAAATGTGTGTTGCAACAATAAACAAGAATATATAACCATGGAACATACCTCAACCATATGCAATATGATAGACAAGCCAAAACATCTCAAATCTTTTTTTATTCATGAAATAGAAGAACTTGCTACAATGGAGATGTCGATCTGGAATGCTCAACACATGGCTAAGAAGATAGACAACAGAGCTGCCAAAAAAAGCTCCTGATAATACAAAATAAGCCACCAAAGGCTAGATAAGAAATGAAGACCAATGCCAAGATAGATCTGAGCTGTATGAAGTGCCAAACCCACACTGGAAGATGCCACGTCCTACTGGAATGATGAAGCTCCTCAATAATTTGGACCTGCTGCCAAATGTGTCCAAATAGATCAAGGAATATGCCAAACAATAGATTGGGTGATGGAAAGAACAACCCAGGTGCCTGAATCTCCAAGATCTCCCTCAAACCCTCTGGATCTGAACCTCCTCCAAGATGTGGTGCACCCCCCTAGATGCCTAAAACCATAGATAAATCAACCTCACTCTTAGAGGCCTCCAAATGCTCCAAAAAACCACTAGAATGATAGATCGGAGCTTGGTTACCTACCTAGTGAAGTCCCAAGAGAAATGGTGAAGATCTGAGCTAGCAAATGACTGAAACCAATTTATGAAGTTTTCTCCTCTCCTCCAATTCGTCCCATGCATCTAATAAATCAAATGGCACCTGAAACTCCTCATGAATGCACTAGATCTGATGTCCAAGGCCTTGCAATGAAAACCCAAGTGATAGAATCTCCAAAGGCCCTGCCAATCTCCTACAATGAATATCTCTCCAAGAATGGTGTGCCCCCCTTGCTGGAAACCCCCAATGGCGCGCCCTCCTTCTCTTCCTATGCCTATGGTTGGTGTAGAACCCTCCTGCACTGATGTAGAACCAATCTATAATGGTGTGGGAGAGTATTTCATCTTTGAGACCAAGCTTGGGACAAGCTAGGTGGAATATTTTACCATTGAATCGTCCTCTAGGGTTTATTAAGTCAAAACCCTCAAAACCCCCAAGAGATGGGCCCTCTAGCTAGAAGCCAGAAATACAAAAGATAGAAAAACATGAATGCATGAGTAGAGGCCCTTTCCTTTCCTTTATACTTTTTGGCTCACCTTGTCCCTCCAAAGTGACTTTCATTTTATTAATATTTAATTAATTAATTAACCTTTTTACCTCTAAAAAGTGCCTTATCTCTCCTTGTGGCTTCCATGGCCATTGAAAGTCACTTCTATCCATCCCATCCTGTAGTGTTTCTTCTCCTGATTGCAATGAGCTATTACACTGAGAGGTTCCTCCAAGTAATGTGCCCAAAATGACCTCTTTAGTGAATTCAATTGACTTATAGCTCAAAATAGTCAAAATCATGGAAATCAACGGAATGAAACAGAACCAAAGCCAACCTATGCAGAATGGATCATAATGATGGAATATGATGGGCAATGTGATTTGGACCCCACAATGCCTCTCAATAACCCTTGTACTCTCTATAACACCCATCTGGCTACTCTGGTCACCATAAACCTCTGAACTGTGATGATGTCCCAAAGTGGGGACATTACAGACAACTAAGGAGAAGCAATATAAATATAAGACACCATATCTCATTTGATACACACAGCTTACAACTGCAAAAATGTAAGAGTGTGCACTACAGAAACTGAGTAAGTCTGCAAGTCTGGAGAGTAGCTACAACTGCAGCTACTGCAACCTGTATTCTTGATTTAGGCTTGGATTTTCTATTGGTTATGGTTTTTACTTTTTTCCTTGTGTTCTAGATCTGGAGAGAGGTATGTTACATTGATTGGTTATTATTCCTAGGGTTTGCTTCCATAAGTATTCTCTGTCAAGGTTAAGGTGCTCGGTGGTGGCTTCGACCTATGGTTGGGTGACAATATTGCTATATTGTCTATGGTTAAACGAACACACCTATTATTTATAACAATGCTTAGCATGGCACTAAATAAAGTGCTCATAAAAAAATAATAAGAGATCAAGAGACTAAAGACTGGTATTATTAGTCAAGTTGAATAAAATAAGAAGGTAGATGATGAGCTTAACAAAAGCCTTGAAGAGCTTAAAGAAACAAGAGAAATTAATGTCAATCTGAGGACCCAACTTGAAGAATCCAAAAGGATAGAAGAACTATTGATAATTAGGTAAATGAAAAAGAAGAATCATGTCATAAGTTGGAAGCATAAGTTGTTGACCTCATAAGGAAAGTTGAGAAGTAAAAATCTAATGTCAAGTTCATGAACAACTCAATAATCTTGGATGAAATTATGGATAATAAAAGATCTCCAAATGATAAATCTAGTATTGAATACAACAAGGAAGATGCACACTCTGAAGTTGGAACTTCTATGAATCGTGATGTAGGTCCTTCATTTTTCAAAGTGTCAAAGTAAAGCTACAATTAAAGAACTTTCACAAAGAAATAAAATCTTCAGAATATCAGAGAAAGGAAGACACCAAGAAGCCAATCCTACACCGCAAAGCAAATTCAGAAGAGAGATACCTTCAAGGTTGACACAAAAGCACATGTATGAAAATGCTTTCAATGGTAATTATTTCTCATGTAATGATTATGGTCATGAATCTTTGGATTGAACACATTATGCAAGGAAAAATGTTGGAATATTCAATAACATCTTAAGATGTAATCTTGTCGAACACATTGCTACACATTGTCACACCATGAGATGTTACCACTGCAGTGCATTTGGCCAAAAATCCTAGGTTGTTGGAATTCAAGAATACAATCAATGAGGAATGATTCATATGATATGGAAAGAAGAGCATGGAAGAAAGATAATATTCAAAGGATGGAAGCTCATAGAACTAGTACTGAGAAACTAGGACACTCTCAGAAGTGGATGAAGAAGACTAAACAACTAGACATGAATGAAGACGTAAAGAATGAGGTAAGATCAATATTTTCTAAGGCATATGTGGGATCATACAGTAACATTCACATAGCTATGTGAGGTGACGTATAGAAATTTCACGTACAAACACAATTTTTCTGAAGAAACGCCACATACATGAGGTAAAGCTTTAAAAAAGAGAGGGGTGTACGAAGGAGTTGCAACATAGTTTCATGGTACAACACAGGTTATCAAAGGTATGATGTTCCAGGTCAGTAAAATATCTATAGGTACAATCATAATCTTGTTTAGTGAATTTATGGTGATGATATATGGTTGCGTTTTTGGAGCATATGCCAACGGCCTATCTTGGATGCATGGTACAAACCCTAGTGTGTGGATTAAGGCATCTTTGTCAAGGTACAATATTGGTTATGTTAAGTACTTATTAGTAAGGTTATGACCCTTTGTTTATGAGGTATATAATGGGTAATGTGATACTAGATAGAGGTACATCATTGATTTATTGAGGCATATTCTTGGTACATGTCTAGAGGTATTATTGTTGCATTATACTTGCTGTAGTGAATGGTTTTTGAGGCAGATTTGTTGTAGTACATGACTGGTACATGTGTGAACTCTATTAACATATATTGAGGTGTATTGTGAGAGGAATTTGTTGGTGATATTGGTATATGGTTAGTATATTCGTAATGCTACATAACATACATGTTTTGGCACATGGTTTGATGTGAAGGTTTATGGTATTTGGATCATGGATAGTATGATTTATTTCTAGAGGACTTTTGTTGGAAACCTTGGTATATGTCTTTGGTATATGGTTGGGACTTGTAGTTGATGAGTTGGCACATACATGAGATGTATGGTATGGTGATGTTGATACATATTGATGAGTCATAGTTTGATTTGTCGATACATAATTGATACATGTTTGGTACATTGTCAGAGCCACTTGCTAGTAGTATTGTTGGCACATGGTTCATGGATGATGTGGCATATATGTATTGAAGCACATCATGATTGTGGTACATATTGTTGATGTTTGTGAGTAGTCTTGGTTGAAGCACATCTTGGTGATATTTTGCATATGGTTAATATTTTTCTTGGTGATTAATCTTAGTGAATAGATTTTATTTGGTTGATGAGATTGATGAGACACAATGATGTGATGGGTTGTGTTGTGCATAGTTGATGCACTTGTGTTGGTATAGATTTTTGGTACAAGATTGATGCTTGATATGGTATATCATTGAGATACATTTCTTAGAATATGGTTTGTGGCATATATTTTATGGTAGTTGGTTGAGGCATATCATGAATTATATGACACTTGTTGGAGGTACATGGTTGGCATGGTTCATGGTTGTTGATGTTATTGGTATTGGTACATTGATAGAGGCACTTGTTGATGATATTGATATATGCTTGGAATATGATTGAGATATTTCATTGATGATATCTTATGGTATATGGTATGGTGTTGATGTACATGGTTGACGGTATGGAAAAAGTTGTACATGGTTGATGTCTTTCTTATAATTCACTATTCATTATCGATATCATGAGATAGTATGTATCTATACACTTGTTGATGGTACAAGTACAAGTTGATGCATGGTTGATGGTTGATGCTTTGTTCATGATTCATTGTTGATATCATGAGATAGAATGTATGTTGGTATACACTTGATGTATGTTTTAGATGTTTGATGATCATATATAAGTTGATTATACAATGACAAAATGGTGACAGAGACAGTTATAACATCGGTTACAGATTGACGAATCATTGTATAATGCATGGAGATGTCCAAGGATCATCAAAGGAATAGTAGATCATGGTATTCATGTGATCTGGATTTATGAGTAGAACAAAAGCAATAACAGACTGAATACAATAACACATAGTTATGGATAACAACAACATATATACAATGAACAATAAATTCTATTGAATAAATAAAATAGGTTGAAACTGTAAAACTGCAGAACTAAAAACAACTTGCTCAAATGGCAGTATCTATCTCTAAGAAGAGATGTGGATGCTATGTGCATCCATATGAGCATAATGATTACAATGAGGCTCAAAAGGCAGAAACATATTTTCCCCATTTGGTAAATATAACTGGCCAAGAGACTATGGAAGACTAAAATGTGTGTGAATGCTTGATTTGATGAACCTTGTATAAAATGGTCAATGTATGAATTTATGTTATTAATAGAATTTGATTATGTGTTTCACAACTACTGAAAGGGGGAAGGTTTTCCAACATAGACCAAGTATGTTATGAGAGAGATGGTGAGGGGAAACCAAGAATGGTTGAGATGACCCTCACCAGAACAATACCTACTGGGTGTAATTTCTCAACAGTCCTCTAACCCAGAAATGAATTACCAGTCAGGCTGGTAGTTGGAAGACTATCTTGAAGAGTTAATGAGGAGATGGGGTAGGGTACCAATCTATAAGGCTTCTAGGAATGACCGTGAATGGGGACTTAGACCCACACAACCTTGTTGAGGAAGAAAATAAAGGAGGAAATTCAAGGATAGAGAAATATCTGCGAGATAAAAGAGTAGAGAAAAACAATCTCCAAAGAAGAGAAGGAAGCATACTTTGACTCAGGATTTGAGAGGAAAAAGTTGAGCAATAAGCTCGATCTAGATAAAAGAATCCATGGGAAGGGTTTGGCTACAAGATGATAAATGAGGATGATGAGTGACTGAGAAAGTACTCGTGTAGACCTCCTTGCTTGGAGAAGATAAAACCAGACACCCAGTTCCCATGGGAGAAGGAGAGTAACCTTTGTCCTTGACTATTGTGGATAAAAGAGAAAGAATCTCTCTTAGAGCATCATGGTATAGCTCAAGGGTGGACAGTGGTAAATATAGTAGGAGTGGTTGTGCCTATGGCTGGGATGAAATAGGAACCCCCTCCAACAGTTGCTTCAAATCTTCCAATTTTGATAAGTATTTTCATACTTTGTGTATTATATTGAATGTGATGGTGCAATATCCGGGTTTATGATTCGGTCTTTCAGTAACTGACTAGTTCTTAGAAAATATCTGTGATTTATGTGAACTTTTATATCTATATGATCTTTCATTTTATCTCATTCTTGTTGCTAGATAGTCATGAGACATGAATCCACATGAGAGAGGGGGTATGATCGATTGAAACACCTAAGCCTTGCCAACCTTGTGAAGTTTACCTTAATGGGAATGTTAAGTCTGAATTCTATGGGAGAAAGGCGTTTTTCCCTTAGACTATTCACCCATATGACCGAGGGATCATACCAAGGTCCTTAAACCAATTATTGCTAAAGGAGTATCACTTAGTTCGTAGAATTTCCAAAGTATCCATGTGACCGGGGAGAGGGAACCCTGCACTAGTCCAAAAGGGGCTAACTCTTTTGGCTTTGGGACTTCAGAACTTGTGACTCCACAATCCTCAAAAGTAGTCAAAGGATGAAGTCGCAAATCAGTGAGGGTCATCAATCTGGGGGGATCCAAGGTAGATCTCTTTCATCCGTTAGATCGGATGTAGGAAGGAAAGCGTTAATCGCTTCGTTGAAGTTTGACTTCGAGAGATTTTAAATGGCCTAGCACCGAAACTCCTAAATGTTGGAGGCACAGAGTTAATCTGGACCATTGAAATTGGAGGGACATGTGTCCCCAAATCAATTATTATTCCAGATTTTGAGTATTCGGCGATTTCAAAACACGCGATATTCCCCCAAAGCTCTGCAAGCCAGAGTAAATACTAGTCGTAGATGCTAGGAACATGTGGCAATAGATCTGAAGTAGTATGAAAGGAAGTCTGAGAGATACATGTCGAAGTCCCAAACATCGAACTATCGAAGTGACAAGGACCATTGGATGAAAGGGTACATGGCATGCGATCCTATGGTCCATAGATTCTGTACTCTAGAGGAATTTGGACAAGGGTTTTCGAGGAGTGAAAATATTCAAAGTCACAAATGTCGAAGTAAATCTTGATCGTTGGTTGAAGAGGACACATGATGCAAGATTCAAGAGTCTGGAGACTTAACTCTTTAGGGGATTTGCATCAAGAGAATTCGGTAAGCTCTGAAGCCAGATCCGCGAAGTAATGAAAACCATAGATCTATAGATATACGAGGAATATTGCAGACCATTATATTGAAGGACCAAGCAATTATCATCCTATGATGACATGTCTTGAGGACATCATTCGATGTGATGTGGACCTGCATTATGTGTGCCACCTATCACCCAGTTTTGGATGATTCACATACCCATTGTGCATGTTAGAGAATGACACATGTCACCCCTATCGAGAACATGTGTCACCCCTTGACCCTTGCTGCGTTTTGGTTCCTGGTTTGTGCCCTCCTGGCCAATGTGGTTGGTGATGTATGTGTCACTTCGAGAGTTTGGGTAACTTCGTGAGTTTAGGGATTTTGGGTTATGTTATGATTTAGGAATGACTAACACAAAATGTCGAATGTCAATCACCAAAGGGCCAAGGCCACGTGGGGAGATATCGGGAGTTGATGATTTTGGGCATAGTATGGTAAAAGGAAATATTCAATGAGAATCGTCAATCGTAGAAGACCGAAAGTATAATGACGAAAGTCAATCACCGAATGCCAAATGATGAAGGGCTAGGTGCACATGGTGAGATTATAGGACTTCAGGGATTAGGATATAGTAATGTTCGATCCTGAACATTTAATCCCTCCTTAACCATAGTATCTTGGTGGAGAATGTGGACTATCGATCTCCTCCGTTGTTCAACAATCAGAGAATTTGACAACACTTTTGGAACTCCCAAAGTCTAGGAACTTTCGAAGTCCCAAAACCTTTACTAAAATAGGCTCTTAGCTCCTAGTTTTCGACCTAAGGTCACGAGGAGGATCCCTCTAGCTGGGTTAATCTCTTAGTGAGAGATGTAAACTTCAGGGGAGCAGAATGAGAGGATTTTTTTTAAGTAGGGGACCAAAAATGAACCGAGGAAAGAGAAATTTGATGCCCCATCCCTAGAAAGAGTATTTAGGGGTTGGGTGTGTTACACCTTTTAACATTACTCATGAATTTCAAAACCATAGACATCGAAAAACCTAACCCTAGGAGATGAAACACCAAATATTATGTGGCCCCCGATGGCTAACACTAGAACATATTGGAAAAATTGTGACATTTTATTTGCGACGTTATGGACAAAATTGGCCATACTATCAAAAAATAGAGGAAATTTTTAATTTTTTTCTCCATATTGCCCGATAATGTCGCTCTTGCGAAATACTACCAAAAAATGTTTCTCTTGTGATGAAGGTCAGAGGATGTCACTCTTGCAATGACGTAAAATTTTCGTCTCACATGCAACGTTGGTGAAATATCTGCCGCACTTGTGATGTTGTGGACACTAGGATTTCCCCACCCCAATGGTCACCTAGTATTTGGCTAAGTCAACTTTGACTTGGTCAACTATCTTCAAAATTGTGACATTATAAAATATATAAATATGTTGCATTTTACGGATGTTGTGACAAGTTTTCTATAATAACGATAGTTCAAAAAGGGTATAAGCTGGTCTTCTTGGCGAACAAAAAACAAGTATTTTTTCAGTACATGTCTGTGGGAAGAATGTCAGAAAACATTAGAGGTGGGAAAAAAATTAAAGAGGATGAAAAGGGTGATG
>JZKD02S1928614.1:310599-338732 GCA_000966675.3 Picea glauca | reverse complement strand
AGAAAGATAATTTCAACAAAGAAGCAGTTAAGAATTTCTTTATTGAAAACACCAGAAGATAAAACACTAAAATCTTTCGAGTCAGAAATAGGGTATATGAGATAAATCCTGCAACATTCGTTACTCTTAAAGATTAGATTTAGAAAATAGTATGATAACAAAGCGAGAATAACAGTCAACTTAGAGAGAAAAACATCACCAGTGAATACACGCAAGAATCCTGTAAAAGTGCCTCCTTTTATTAATGGAAGATCTCTTCAAAAAGATTACAGTCTGATAGCGTCAGGGTGTGAAGATCAACAACCCTCAATACTTCGAAATATGAAGTATTTATAACTCAAATTACAAACGTTCCTGTCATTAATAACCAGGACGTGCTAAATCTATTTTTATCCTAACTAATTTAACAAATTTTCTAAATCTAGGAACTGCTTGATGATGTGGTGTAACTGCACGCTGATTTCTGGGTGGGCTGTTGATGAAGCCTCTACACGACCTCATCTAACTGGAAAAATGACTGGACTGGGACAACTCATCTGCTAATCGATCAGATCACAGAGCTCCTCCCATCGGAGATGACTGGGCATGTTGACTTTGAGTAACCTTCGATACACTTCATCCATTTCTGTGTATTTGGTGAAGGTAGGCTTGGTGAGGAAGATGTATCAAATCTCATGTTGGATACTGATGTCCACTGAAGAGCATCTAAAAACGCCTTGTCGGTGATGCTCCCTTGAATGCCTACAAACTTTGATCTGTCCTTAGCCACATCGGCCAATCTCTTCTTGTAGTCTGGGAGTGTCATCAATTTATCATTGATTACCTTCAGACCAGGGGGACCTTTCTTCTGTAGAGCCTCAATCTTACTAAAGAATCTTTGTACCCCTAGGTCCATGGCTTGAACCTTTTCTTCCAAATGAATCATTAATCCTCTCTTGGTCAAAAATATTTTGACCTCAAGGATGGTCTCTGTTCTGTCTTCAATTTTCAGCTCTTTCAGTTCTTCCCTGGTCTTAGAATTAAGGAACTTGATGATCTCGTTCGCCTGTGTTGGCATGTCTCCCAATTATACTTTGATCTTCTCAATGGCCTGTTTGCTTCTTTGTACCAATTCATTCTTCTCAAACATGATCTGGATCATGGGCCATATCTTGTTCATGGACTTAGTGATGTCTGTCCATACACTCTCTTTAACCTCAACCAAAGTCTTTCCTACCACTGTTTGCTTCTGGAGCTGTTGTAGCTCCTACTTGAGCTGCTCTGTCACCTGCTTTTCCTTGGAGAGGCTAGTCTGGAAGGAATATTTGAGTTCATGAAGGTTCTCAATCTCCTTTTTTAGCCTCCTGATCTCTGTTTCCTGCAGGTTCATCTTTTCCATGGACTTATCCAGGTCAGCTGTCTTCTCCTGGGATGTCAATGGAGTCGCAGATGGGACTTCTGTCACCGATGCTGTGCTCACTCCTGAAATTGGAATAGCACTCAATGGAATGACTTCCATTGGCTTCAGTTGTTCTTTATCTTTCACCAGTTTCTCCATCTTAGCTTCCATTTCCTTAAGCTGTGCGTTCTGCTCCATGAGCAGCTTGAGCATTTCATCTTTCTCTCCTTTTTTCTCTGCTATCTCCTTCGCCTGCGAGTCCTCTATGGGCGGGAGCTTCAGTTGTTTCCTCAAGGAGGCAATGTCATAATTCTTCTTCTTTATCATTTCCTCAGCTTCTTTCATGTTTGAGGGATCGTAACCAATCTTGAGGACCAATTCCTCCAAGGTATTGATCCTATTGTCCTTTGCAAAGGACGATATCTTCTCCAACTTGAGTTGTGTTTGAACATTGTTCAGGGACACCTGCAGTTTGGACGCAGTTGTGGAAGAATGCGCCAGTGTGTAAAAGACCATTTCCCCTGTCTGCTTGTGCAAATCCATCTAATCAGACGGATGCACATCCTTCGTCTGAAATTCGAAGGTGGCCCTTTTGTAGTCAGTGATCACCTTTGGATCTGGTACCTGTGCCTGGAGGAATGCCATATGAATTTTTCCCTTCTCGGTGTCGAATGCCGATAACAACCTATGTTGTGTGGTCGACATATTCTTCCAGAACTGGGTGCAAGTACTACTGTTCAGGGTCTGGTTCCTTTTCTTGATCAGCGCATATTTTTCAAAAATGCTCAACTTGGGTCCTACCTTGCCTGACTGAGTGTTCAATGGGGAGTCTATGGATTTCTTCAACAATGCTAGGGTAATGACCTTATGGAGGCTTGAACCGAAGGGTGGAATACCAACTTTGGTCACTGTAGTAGATGGGGCTTCTTTTTCCCCGGTCGGGCCAGGAGCTGCAGAAGTCTTAGGCCTCTTGGTATGCAGTTGGAATTCTTCGGATGACACCTCAGTGATAGGCGGAGATATATCTTGCCTCAACCTTTTCTCTTTTTGGACCTGTGGCGTGGTCATTTGCAACACAGTGGCCGGGGGATCCTACTATTCTACTTCGACCAATGTGTTAGGCTCCCACACTATCTGATTTGCAAATTTTTCAATTTCCGGCCTAGCTTCATGAACATATGGGATGTTCTTGTTTTTCACCCTCATATTGAAGATGATCCCACATGGATCATAATACCATGGGAAGTTCGTGGAGAACTTCATTTCCCTTAGAATCCTGTCTGCTTCTTCCCCAGTGCCACGATTGTTGCAGATGAAGGAGCCAATCTTCCCCTTGATTCTAAGCTGCTGCATTTTCTTCAGTGACACAAAATGGATATCATCAGAATTTATTATCTGTCTTATATATTCCAGAGCAAAAATCCTGACAGGAAGATACTTGGGTAGCTTATACGGTGCCAACTTGCACCCGTATACTCTGATCTCAGTGTAATCCTGGTATAAATACCAATCACCTATCTTTGTGTTATCCGAGAGATGAAGAATCCTCTAAACTTCATCATTTATCTGAGGCTCGGGCCTGCCACCTAGCATACTTACCACAGGGTGGTAGAATTGGTTGATGAACTCCTTGAAACTGAAATCAGTGGAGTTGTGCTTGAGCAAGGAGGTCCATGCTGTGACTTCCTGAGGTCTACCATATCCATCCATATTCTGCATGGAAAAGCTAAATTTATTAGCCTGGAAGAAGACGAACAAGTATGCTAGTATCGATGAGTATCTAAACATGCCTTCGATGCCGAAATTCATGAACTGTTCATGAATATTGTCTGCCAAGAATGTGCTGAAGTCAAACTGGGTGGTGGGCTTCTCATCAGCGGAGAAGATGGATAGAAATCCCATAATAGGTTCATCTACCCACTGATCAGAATAATATCCTAACAAAGAACAAAGGGATGAGATGATCTAGTTTCCTTTAGTCGAGAACATGGAGGAAGGGTAAGGAGGATTTGTGGAGGGAAATTGAGCGGATGGGGGAAGGAAAAATCTTGAATATTTGAGATCTTTGGGGGAATGTCATTTTCTGGTATAATTCTGTAAGAATTTCCAGGTTAAAGGGTGACGCAGAGTCGGCTCGGGGGATTTTCATCATCTGGTCTATGGATTCGGGCGTGATGAGGAAAAGAATCTCCCCAGACAAGGAGAGGATGGTTCTTTTCTCAGGAATGTAGTGGGCTTGGCACTTGAGTGTGAACTCCAGAAAATGGTGAATTTGAGGAAAGAGGTAAAGGGGTAAATTGGACTCCCAGAGTCTGATTTCATCACTCTGGTCCAAGAAGACCTCCTTGAGCCATGACTAAAGATCTGCGAAATCAAAATCGCATTTTGTATCTGTGATTAATCGATCTTTTTCGACCAGTGGGATCATTTCAAGGTCGACAAGAGGCGGGAGAAATGGATTCTCCTCTCCTTCTACTTGTTTGGATTTTGGCGCCATTTCTGCAACAGTACCTACAAGAAAACACAACGTTAGTGGGGGAGACTGATTGTGGATGAGGGAAACTGACTGTAACGGAGGAGTAAATGGTGTGAAAAACTCTCTGGTGCGATGAGTGGTAAATGGTGAGAAAAGGGAGAAAGAGGGTAGTTTTGAGTAAACGGGTGTCCATTGGGCACGGGAGACAGGTCAGCTGGATAACGGATATGTTATCCAGTAATAAATGGCCAACAGATCACATTGAATGAGATGGAAGGTGATGGTGCCTGAGGGATACTGACTGGTGATGTGGTGACTATTGATTGGAGGTAAAGGTCATAGTGAGGGGGCTTGCCAAGAGAGAATGGGGGGGAAGGACTGACAACAGTTATGGGATGTGACTATTTCGGGAAAGGTGGATGGTGACGTCTAGAGGTGACGAAGGTCTATCAGATAGTAGGGGATGACAGGACTCGGGGCCATTAAATCGATACCATGTATAAAAAGGCACCCTCTAGAGGAATAAAACCATTCCAGACCCCCCCCCTCATTTAAAGGCAGATCAGTCGGGGGGTCCGAAATACATCTTGGGTCATTGATCTGTGCACCTGCCTTTGAGCCACATATCTTTGCATGCTTTTTATCACTCATTCCGGACCCTCCCCCCTCCATTAAAGGAAGAACGGGAGGGGGGGTCTATAATCCAATGTTGGTCGTAGATATGCGCGCTCGATCCTGGGTTGTCCAGATGTGCACGAGTCTTATCAGCGATTCCGGACCCCCCCCCCCCCCCTCCGTTAAAGGTAGAATGGTCGAGGGGGTCCGGAAATATATGTCCACCGTAGATTTGGGCGCCACGATCAGGACTATTGATATGTGCAAGGAGCATAAGTGGGGACCGGGAAACACATGCACTGGGGAAAAACTTAGGATAAATACAATTTATGGGTTTTTCCAAGGTTTTTCAAGTAGACACCACCATGGGGCTTGACCAAACGATCTTTTAAGCATCTGAAACATGGTGTAACATTTACATCAAGCTAGTTTTATTAAAATGAAGCGATAAGGAAACTAAACTATATTCTACCCTAGCTTCCTATGACAATTAACCCAGATTAGACTATTGGGTTAAGAATTTACTCTACCTTGGGGTTATCTGACCAGGATTAGACAGTCTGGCCAGATTTATTCACTAATCTAACCTAGACAATTTGGCTAAGATTAAACTATTTAGCCAAACTCATTCACTACCCTATCAACATCAATTTAAAAAGAACTTGGCCATGCTTGAAAGGTATGGACCAAGTTACTATTATTGCATGGGGCTTTTATTGAAATTCTTTTATGCCCTCTTTTCTTTCTTTCTTTCTTTTTCTTTTATTTTCTTTCTTTTTTCTTTTCTTTTTCTTTTTCTTTTTCTTTTTCAAATTATGTGCAGAATGAAAAATCATTTGCCAACAAAAACACTAGAGACAGATAATATCCCAGTCACCAGTTGATCCTATAACTTATAGGATGATAACAGGTTAAATATAGTTTCTTGCTTTCATAGATTAGAATAAAGTTTTATTGCTGTTGTAGGATAGATAGACTTTGCTTTGATAGATTATATAGTAGTTTTCTTATCATAGATTAAGCATTAGTTGGTAGTTCTTCTTGCTTTCGATAAAATATATTTCCTTTCATGCATTAGAAATAGTTTTGCATTGAGCATTTAGTCCACTTGCCTCTTAGGCTAGATAGTTGTTCAATGAGAATTTTTACTTTGATTACTTGCAGTAGTTAGTTGCCTTTGCTTACTTGTATTTTTCTTTAGTAGGTTAGTTAGGTGCCTTTTCTTACTTGTCTTTTGTTTTAGTAGGTTAGTTAGGTGTCTTTGCTTGCTTGTCTATTTGCTTTAATAGGTTAGATATGTGTCTTTGATTACTTGTTTATTTATTTTCTTTCATAGGGTAGTTGCTCATTGAATGTAGGTTGGCAAGTTAAAATAGTTTTCTTTTGTCATTTGCTTATTGATATGCTTAAATAGTTGCTTATTGCTTATTGTTGAACTAGTTTGATTTACATAGGGTTTTACTTGATTTCTTAGGAACTATCCATCGATACTTGGCCCAAAAGTTTTTAGGTTACCTAGTTTCAAATTTCTTAGTAAGGTTTGCTCATTAGATAGGTTTTGCTTGAGTAGATTAGCCTTAGATAGTTGCCTTCCTTAGTCATACTATACTCCTACCAACCCTTCTACCTTTGGCATATATTTTTCTACAAATCTAAGTTTACTTACCCTAGGTTGACAATTTAATTGAGGTTTTTCACAGTGTTTTTAGTGCATATACAACACCCATCATTTTTGGCACCGTTTTCGGGGAGTTGTCTCAAGGTAAGAAGTAGTTAGGAATTAGATCATCCTTAGAACTTAGCATTAGCTTGGTGGCGGGGGAGATTTAAGACAAGAGGTAAGAACCCGCACATCTGCTATAGCAGGTTCCCCCAAACCCAATAGTAGTTTTTGTTTTTTGTTTTTGTTTATGAATATACCTAGAAACCAAATGGTAGTTTTTTTTTTGTTTTTTCTTTCTTTCATGAATAGTCCTAGAGACCCACAAGGTAGATACGTTAAATCTAAATAAGATATTTCAACCAAGGTTCCTTCTGATATTTTTGGGGGAAGGACTGTTCCACTCATTTCCCAGACCGATATCAAAACAAACAAGAGCTAGCTCAACCCAAAGAGCTAAAGCAATCTCTAAAGAGACTAAAACAAGGAGCACTATAAATCAAGAAATTGAAGCATCGGTGATAGTGGGATAGGAGGAAAGACCACTCAAGCCTTCCACAGAACCAAACAATACAACCTTTGTTTTCTTACCACCATCAGGAGATCCTAACTTTGTGGACATCATCTTTGTGTGAACCAAGTTTTATCAAATGACAAGATGAATTCAAAGGTAACCATTAGTTTGTAATAACTCTCTCAAATCCTAGCAACAACTGGGATCTCTTCTTTTTAGGAAGAATACATTTTGACAATAGTCAATAACTTATCTACCTCTCCAGAAATATTAGAAGAATCAAGGTCCTATGAGCTACAAAATGATTTTCCTTGACAAAATGCGAATGAAACTGAAAAATTATGCACTACATCCAGGGGAGAGCAATCAATGAGACCTGATATTGAGGAGTTCTCAACATCCATCTCAACAAATCCTTTATGTGCTTCAGAAATCAATCATCTAAATGAAGAGGATCTTCATAGCATGATGAAGGAGATCATATAAATTAATATTGATGAACATCAAGATTACATTGAAATTTGGTTTCAAGAGGTCATCAGGGCACAATACTATTCTCTTCTTCAACACCTTCTGATGCCCAAACAAGTAGGTTGGTTGGTTCTTCATATCCAGGTAATCACTGCGGTAACTTTTTCATACATGGATATGAGTATGTTTCTTATCTTGCTCTGTACATGGTTACATTGGAAGAGTTCTTACACTTGAATGAATATTTTCCCTTTCTTTTTAGGTAGGGTAGGATAGTAAATAAAATTTGCATGTCGTTAATTTAGCTTAGAGTCTAATGAAACCTCATTTTACATTTTCTTTTAATAAAATAGCTATGAGATACATGTTCCAGTGACTTGATCTCATTAGTCTTTGATATTTTAGAGTGTGTTTTTTTTCTAAAGACTTCTGTAGGTATTTATTTCACCAGGAGTAGACAGTTTCAAGGAAATATAAAAGAAGGATTCGTCTTCGAAACCTTGCCATACTTGAACCTTGTTGTCTGCTAAGCATCAAAGGAATAATTACTTGTTGTAATTAGCCATATTTTTGCAAAGACTTTCATCTTATTTTTTTCAAGGCATCTTAAATAACAGTTTCTCTTGAAAATCTTCACCACTATATAAGGAATTGATACCATAACCATCAATCTTAGAGGTCTCTTGTACAATTTTCCCAAGAAACCTGAGTAAGTGAGTAAAGTATATTTATTAAAGAGTAACAAGGAGGTATGATTAGCGGTTAGTCATGGAAACATCAATAACTTACAAAATAAGAAAGTGAGTTGAGCCTAGAGATACCTTCCTATTCTTTCTCAATGGTACCATCCACTACACAATAAATAGCTTGATTATATCATATCTTTAGATAGGCCATGTTCGCTTAAGTACCCCTTACATCAGGACAATCACTAAGGAATATATATATATATAACAGAAAGTCATCCTCTAACATAAATAGCATCCCAATAAAAAGAAATAAAATGTTGTTTTCAGAGCTATCCCCCCCATCTTCTTGCATAAAGCAATCTTATACTAAAATCTTAAAAGATGGAGGGCCAGTATTTGAGGGTGTAAGAAGCTAACCCGTCGGGATATTGAACAGGTCTGTTGGAAGTGGGTATCGGCCTGTGGTATGGCTAGGAAAACCCATCAGAGTACTGAACAAGATTGTTGGCAGTGGGGCATTCTACCTAGAGAGGATGATAATCTGACAAAAAAATAATAATAATAAATTTAAACTTGTCCTGATGTACGGCATTACTTGTAGACAAAGCTGACAAGAAATATGTATGGTTAAGCTAAGGTTAATGAATTCCATAAAATTTCCATTAGGAAATAACTCTAAGACTATCTTGAAACTCTCTTTCCTATCTCTTCCTATCTATATATAGGATCTTTTATCCTATAGGTGGGGCCATCTTCTAACCGTTTCATCAAACCAATCTGTGAAATTTTATCTTTACACTTGACATACTATAAATCTTCGGCTATTTGGGGATACTGACTAGTTTCCTATACTTTTGATTGTGAGGTGTCACAATACTTAGGTGTGGGCGAGGGGTTCATGAGCTGAAAAATGATCATTGCCTAGAGAAATAAATATTTGCAAGAATTTTTGTATTATTTTCATGATATAGGTTATTACATCAACAATCATTTTATCTTGAAGTGCTAAAATACTGTGTTGTAAATTGTTGTATATGTCCTTAATAGACCACTCTGTTGGTTTATTTTTTATTACAGGCTATTCATTGTAGGTTTGACATTACATTTTTGTTACAGGCTATTCATTATAGGTTTGACATTACATGTTCTATGCAAGTGGATTGAGTGAGCATGGTGGAAAAATCAACAACAATGGAACACTCTTAGCCTACCTCAACTCCTATTCACTATGTTTGTGGCCTCTGAGGAATCAATTGCCTCAACCACAAAGATCCCAAGAGTTGGAGACTACTGATTTAAACACCACCATTTGCCAAGATCAAGCTATAATAGAGTTTTCAAAACTGAATTTCAGAACATCTCTAGAGCTAAGGGATACTCCAAGGAGTGGATAAAAGAGGAGTTAATCAACCCTCTCATAGTCATAACCAGATTGATTACATGTGAAGTTATATTTTCTGTCTTTAAATCCTGTCAATTTCGATTATTAGCTCACTTTCAGTTCAATAAGCCATTGTAACTTTCCCTTTTACTTCTTGAAGAGTCTAAAGAAGATGTCTTCCCAAGTGAGGAAAGCTATAACCAATCCCCAAGAAGCCTATTGCTAACCCCACCTATAAAAATAGTAAATACCAAGAAACCTATTGCTAATTCATGGCACAAGGACATTCCATATATTCGGTCTGGGGGGAGTTTCCTGAGCTAAAAATGCTAAGCATTGCCCATTTGTATAGCAAACCCATGAGAAGAGGAAGTAGGATTTCTGTCAAAATTTTGTCATATTGTCTTTCTTACAAAGTCTTGGGACATTATATCAATAGTTGTTTGTATTGGTATGCTAAATTATATACTTCTGAAATCATTGTGTGTGTTATAAGCTCTCGTGATTTTTTTTTTTATGCTATAGAAGACTTCTTATACTTGACTACTCTTTGTGACAAATATAGAGCGATTACAACTGCTAAATACTTACTGTCATATGTATTCCAAGATTATGAAAAGAGGATCAATTGTTTGAATTGTTACATATTAATGACAGACAATAACAATTCTCCTATTCACCATGCCTACCAATACAAACCAAGCCTTTTGTTAGTATCTGTTAGTTCTGTCAGTCACCAGTGATCAAATTTACTCTTTCATGTGATTGATAGGATTATTAGGTCAAATTGTTATATTTTCAAAATAAAATTATCAAATAAAATTTGACATATCTTGGTTGTAAAATTGTCATTGGTGTGTCTAGGTGTCATTACTACTCCCTCCACTCATCCAATATCATAAATTTTCATCATGGTCATGTCATCATTCATTGTCATAAATTTTCAAATGATTGTCTTGGTCAAAGTTCTACTTAAAAATTGGTTTTTGAATTAAGGAAGATGAATTTGAAAAAAGTGAAAGATAATTTGTCAATAATAGACCAATAAACAAAAAAATCCTTCATTTTATGCATAGGTGTTATTTTTTTGAGAGAAATCCCCCAAATACAGTCACTATAGGAGGGTTTCTGCACATTTGGACAACTTGACTCGAAGTCAGCGTTTTAGAGGTTTGGAGAAGGAATTTGTAGTGCTTAATAGTTCCATTGTGTATCAGACATCATAAAATTTCCACCCATACTACTTTCAGCCCAAATATCCTTTGGGATGGCCTCCAAAATCCCTATTAAAGACCACATTGTTCTTTTGCTAAGAGCACGTTGTGCTTCTACAAGTTTTGAGTAACCAACTTCAAGATTGGATTATGAACAAATGGGAAAGTAAGTTTGAAAAATTGAGGAGTTTTATGTTCAAAAGATACCAAAAAACAATAACCTCTCTCAGTTTTTGAATATACTCTATGGTTTGGGATATATTCTATCATCTTAGAGGCCTATGCTTTCAGAAAATAAAACACTCTGTTTTTTTCCTGTTTTAGCCATACTTTATTTTTGTGTTTTCCTAACAACAGGGAAGGAATTTTTGAAAAAAAAGAGAGGTTTTTATCAAGGATATATTAAAAAACAATAACCTCTCTCAGTTTCTAACTATACGTTATGGTTTTGGATATATTCAATTCTCTTAGCGGCCTAGTTTTTCAGGAAATAAAACCCTCTATTTTTCATGTTTTAGTCATGTTTTCTTGGCGTGTTTTCCTAACAATTGAAAGTGAATTTTTGAAAACCAAGAAAGGTTATTGTCAAGGACATATTAAAAAACAAAAACGTCTCTCAATTTTTACACAGGGTTTAATTTCTTGTAGTTACAAGTGTCACTTTGATACCTTTTTTTCACAAGTTCGCGAGGCCAAAATTGTTGCGCTTATGGGAAGTCACTTTTGGAACTAATTTTGTAGAGATAAAATTGTTGTTTTGCATGGTTTAAAGGATCAAGGGTATAATATACATCTCAAGGCTTCCTCAAATGTCATCAGTAGCCTCCAAAAAATCCAAACCCTCCAGTTTAAACTTAGAGAGCATGAAACATTGAGTTGTCATTTACGCCATGATAACGTTGTCCTACAAGCCAAGATAAATTCTCTACAGAGTTAGGTTGATGATATTAACTACCACCAATAATAGTCTATGGATGCAATTAAAACACCATGAAAATCCTAATTCAAAATCCCTCGGGCAAGAGGGAGAAGCTACTAAAGCTAATCCACCCCCTCCTTCGCAAGTTTAGTCATAAAGGGTAATTTCTTTTTGTTTGCAGTGGGACCTACAAAATCTTAGGTGTGGGGGTAATGTTGGGCCCGAGATATGATCAATTTTATGACAATTATTATACACTTTTTCCACATGTACATATGTGTTTTTCATCTTTTGAAGGATTTTTTTGAAGAATTTTATGATAAAACGGTATGATCGACATAAGGTACGTATAATTCATGTTTTATGATTGTATCAAGTATAATTCATCATGTTTTATGATTTCCAAGAGCTAATTCACAGTTTTCTAGTGTTATAGGGAAAAAATGCACTATGTTTCTAGTTCTGGCACTTGATCCGACACTCATTCCAGCACTCGTTCTGGCACTCAATCCGGTACTCCGTCCAACACCTCTTCCTACACAAAAATAGAGGGCGATTTGGCGATTATGGTATTGGCGGCCAGTGGGGGGAGAATCAGAGACGTGGGTTTTGTTCATAATTTCCCCCTCCAAGTACTGAGCTCTAGACAACTCAGTTTCAGTTGTTCAAAGAGGGTGATTATTGGCTCGCTCTATTTCGGTAGTTAGGGCACCATTAATGAAATTTGCCAATTTTAGAAGTGCTTCAAACCTCTTGTGGTCGACCACTTGATATGTAAACATTATAAATACCACCGTGGTGGTCAGATAATTGTTAAGTAGTAGAAGAAGTTGTGTGTTAGAGCCAAAAACGATTTTGGCTCTTTTTTTGTATTTTTCAATTGCCATAATTATATAAAACTATGTTTCTGCGTTTTAATGGTGAATTCATCTTGTTGAGCTCATGATGTGCTTTTAGAGAGTGACCACGACTTGCTAGGGGGGCCACCAATAGTTTGGTAACTCATCTTTAGTTTATTTATGCATTTGTATAGTTTAGTTGTCTCTCTTTATTTCCTGTACATGCATTTTTATTACATTAATTAGTTTGTTGTTATAATTTAATTGTTTTGACTCTCTTTTGTAGCTTAGTATGATGAATTGTGTTAGCATGCATTAATATCATAATTAGGAATGGATCTGTAGACTCCTAGACTAACCCCATGTGTAGTTAAATACTACGTTATGTTTTTATCTAAGATTTTAGAATCAAGTTTAAAACAAAGTTTTGAATAGCATAGAATAGCGTTTTAATTTGGGTTTTAATTGACAAGGATTTGATGGATTGATAGAGTTAATTCTAGTTTTTAATGATAGATTTCATATTTCAGTTTTATATAGATCTTGCTTACTTATTTGTTGATTAATATAGCTATTAGTTTGATTTTTAATATCATGTTTTAAATTTCTGTTTTTAGTCATTTCCTTATTTGCAGTTTGAGTTGTTAGAATAGACATAGCATAGTTTCATGTTACGTAATTTCTTGCCTAGAATTAGATTGCAATTAGTTCTTAGATAATGAATGAGTTTAAGTATGAATTTTGCTTATGTAGAATAGAAGTATAATGATGATCTCGTTATGTTGTTGATGGTTAATAAATGAACATGCAGGGTATTTAATATTGTTTTTGTCTTCACACAACCACCAACATTATATTTAGGGATGATTTTAAGGATGGAAATTTACTTTAAAATGTAGAAACCTTGGCGAATCTTACTAATCCTTCATATGCTAACTATAAATGTTTGGCAATATTTTTGTAAAAATATTCAAATTTCTAAGGATTTTATATAGTTTTTTTAAATTTTTGGCGATTTTTAAGTTAAAATAATTTTATCCTATAGAATTTGGGCGAATCATTTTTAAAATAGTGAATCTTGTTTTTGGAAAAACCATGGAAAATTAACCCATGAGCGAAATTTAGCCCCTAAAATCATCCCTAATTATATTTGAATTGTCATAGGTTAAATATAGTTTCTTGCTTTCATAGATTAGAATAAAGTTTTATTGTTGTTGTAGGATAGATAGACTTTGCTTTGATAGATTAGATAGTAGTTTGCTTATCATAGATTAATAATTAGTTGGTAGTTCTTCTTGCTTTCGATAAAATACATTTCCTTTCATGCATTAGAAATAGTTTTACATTGAGCATTTAGTCCACTTGCCTTTTACGCTAGATAGTTGTTCAATGAGAAGTTTTACTTTGATTACTTGCAGTAGTTAGTTGCCTTTGATTACTTGTCTTTTGATTTAGTAGGTTAGTTAGGCGCCTTTGCTTACTTGTCTTTTGCTTTATTAGGTTAGTTAGGTGTCTTTGCTTGCTTGTCTATTTGCTATAATAGGTTATATAGGTGTATTTTCTTACTTGTTTATTTATTTTCTTTCATAGGGTAGTTGCTCATTGAATGTAGGTTGGCAAGTTAAAATAGTTTGCTTTTGTCATTTTCTTATTGATATGCTTAATTAGTTGCTTATTTCTTATTGTTGAACTAGTTTTCTTTACATAGGGTTTTACTTGCTTTCTTAGGAACTATCCATCAATCCTTGGCCCAAAAGTACTTAGGTTACCTTGTTTCAAATTGCTTAGTAAGGTTTTCTCATTAGATAGGTTTTGCTTGAGTAGATTAGCCTTAGATAGCTACCTTCCTTAGTCAGACTATACTCCTACCAACCCTTCTACCTTTGGCATATATTTTGATACAACTCTAAGTTTACTTAACCCGAGTTGACAATTTAATTGAGGGTTTTTACTGTGTTTTTAGTGCATATACAACACTCATCAGTATGTAATATGTTTCATCACATCTACATAAAGGTTGAATTTTCCCAATTTTGTTTAGTGTTAATTAATGTGTAAAATAAAAATTCAATATTTAAAATTACTATTCTTTACATTAATTATTTATTTTTTATGTTTTAGATTGTTAGGTGAAGTTGTGTTACCATCGTCAAATATTTTACCTCGCACATATCTAGATTTACATGCCATTATGAAAGAAATTGGAATGGAGTATCAAAGTATAAATGCATGTTTTGATGATCATATTATATATTATGGACAACATGCATTCAAAACAAAATGCTCAGTATGTGGTATCAGTAGATATCAAACCAATCAAGTAACAAAAATGTTATCTTGAAAGGTTCTCCAACATATTCCCATAATTCCACGTTTGCAGCGAATGTTCAGGTGCCAAAGAATAACACATTTTATGTATTACCATGCACAAAAGAGAATTGAAGAGGGTGTTCTTCGAATGCCTACAGATGGTTATTCATTTAAGAAAATTGTTGCAAAATGGCCAGAATTTATAGATGAACCTCGCAATGTTAGGATTTCATTGGAAATTGATAGTGTTAATCCATTTGGAGAGCTTCAGTTTGTTTACTCAGTGTGTTATCAACAATAACATTCCTCTTGTATGTCAATAAAGAGGGAGCACATTAATCCTTCTATTGTAGGTCTTCAAATAAAGGGTAAATTTGCATGTCCAGTTTGTGGTCCTAAGATGAAATTTTGTCTGTCAAAAAGTTTAGGAAATGAGGTGTTTGATGAGTATATACACTTCATCTCTAAGAACCATAAGTATGGTACTACTAAAAAAGATATTTTCAATGGGAAACAAGAGACTGGACTAAAACCACAAAGAATGACACCTCGCCTATGGAATCTGGCATATGAAAGAATTAATCCTCGAGGTATGCATTTTATTTATGTATCGTAAATGGAATCATGTTTTGAAATTTTATTTTAATTATTCAATTTATTTTACCGCATTTGATAAATAGTGTTATGATTTTTTTATGCTTCATCAATGTCGTCATCGTGAAGGTAGTAATAATGGGCTTCCACGAGGAATGAAATGTCATCCCACTAAATTCATGAGCTTTCCTTACCATGAAGACCTAAAAATAGTTCATTTATTTGATACAATGCATATCGGGAAGAATGTGACAGAAACAGTATGGAAAATCATAGATGGCAGGAGGGATAAAGAAAAAAATGTAAATTTTTTTAATGACATTTGGGAAGCCAATCATGCAATGAAAAGTGTGATATGATCAAATAATGATGGAGACCAAAATAACCTTCCATGGTTATTAATAGAGAAACAAAGAAATGATGTAAAAGAGGTCATTCAAAAAATTAAATTTCCCACAGGTTTTTGGTCAAACATAAATAATATCTTAACGAAGAAAGGTGAATTTGGTGGGGTAAAAACAGATGATTGGCATACCTTCATTAAGGTAATTAATCATTTTAGTATTCATATTTATATATTGGTCATATACATTTTTTGAGATTTTTATTTTTTTTGTCTAGTTTTGAACAAGTAACCATTTGTTTTTATTGTTACAGTATGTTCTACCTCTATCTCTCCCAAACGACTTTCAGAATAATGTCAAACAAGTTATATATGATCTTGGAAAATACATGAGGTAAGTAGCTGCAATATATATGCAAAAAAAATTCAATTTTTTGTTGTACTTATTGACATGTGTTTTACTTGTAATGTAATATGTATTATGTTTTGTTAAAACATTTTATTTTCTTGCATCATGATCTATAGATGGTTGTCATTGAAATAAATCCATGAAGATGATATAAAGTAATGGAAGAGAGAAATTCCTTGGCTAATGTGTGAAACGAAGAAGTATCTATCTCCAACTTTTTTCAATGCACAAGAACACTACCTCATACACCAAGTTGAGGAGATTGAAATGTGTGGACCTATACACACAAGGTCAATGTGGATGGTGGAGAGGCACTTGAAATCATTGAAGGATTTGGTTAGACAATGAGCATGTCTTGAGGATTCTATGGTGGAGAGATATATGGTATATGAATCCATGGTGTATATTAGTCAATATCTTCCTAAATTATCAGCGCAAACTATGCATGTAGTGGATTGCATTTGGGATGTGAAATCCATCAAAAAATTTGAAAGGGAGCAGTTGTTGGGGAAAGGTACAATGAAGAAAGTGAGGTAATTAAATTGTGGATATTTTTAATAAATACAGTTTTATTTTATTTTATGTATATGATCATACTCATTTAATATTTATTCTTTCATCATTTATTAATATTTACTGTGTTTATAACTAATATTTAATATTGGTGAATTGTGATTTTTTGATCGGTTAGTTGCTCAAGATTGGGATACACTACATTTATACATTGCAAACAATCTTGATTGGATGAAGGTATGGATTGATAGATGTAAAAAATGTCATGGTAGTAGTTTATCATGGAAATAACTATCTGAATTGGTTAGTGAAGCTCGCCGTAATGGAGATTCTGATGTTATGCAGAGGGAAATAGATTTAGCATATTGTTTGAAAGATGGAAAGGCAAGAAAATTCACCCATTTTATTCAGTTATTTTATATTATATTAATGTGACTGTAGGTGTTTTTTTTTTCATATTATACTTTCCAAGTTATATAATTTTTATTATTATTAATTGAAAATGCATATTTTACATGTCTGGCATATTGCATTTGAAACACCACAATTCTATGTGGTGCAATGGTCGTAAATTTCACATCAAAAATTTGGATGAAACCATAAAAACTTATGATATTGGGATAACTGCAATATTTCAGGTCACTAATGTTTCCTCTAGGAGTGACAGGCGTTCTCAAGAATCTGAAAATAGATACTATGGGTTTTTGAATGATATAATTGAGTGTGACTTTAATTCCTTCAAATTGGTTTTGTTCGTTGTCAAATGGTATAGGTTATGAATGCATGAACTGTTGAACACACCGCCCACACTAAGAGGGGGGGGGGGTGAATTAGTGTGTGGACTTTTCTAACTTTTCTTTTTGCAAGTTGGCAGTTAAAACATAATTGAACAGATTAAGAACAATTAAATCATAATCACAATGGACAAGAGATACTAGATTTTTGTATAAGATTTTGTATAATGTATATGTATATATGTGAATATAGTAATATGAATTTTCCCAGCACCAACTATTTTGTATCAGCACCAACTGAAATAAGGAGCACCAACTCCTAGGAGAACACCAACTCTCAAGCAAGACCCAACTTGCCACAAGACTTGGCTTGCTGATAGAATGTAGTCTATCCAACTAGAGTTCATATAGTAGTTTAGAAAACTCTAGTTGCAGTGATCCATTATTGAATCAAATCTATCGCATGATTGGAGGTATACCATAAACGCTCATCACCGCACTTCATCTTCTCTCTGAATTTTACACCTTCTTCTCTTTATATTTCCTCTGATATATTCATGCCTTCTTCACTTCTTCATCTCTCTGATATTTGCACGTACCTCTATTCCATATCCACATCTTATTTCTCCACAAGCACACTTATCCAAGTGAACCAACCATGGTTGTATTTATACTTGTTTAGCTCAAAACTTGTTTTAGTTATTGGGCTGACTTGTGCAACAAGTTGTAACTAACTTGTTCATTTACAACAACTTTTGGACCACCTGAGATCATTGTTTTGGGTCTTCAACTTTAAACTTGGCATCCCCTTCACTTTCATAAATCAATCATAGGTATGGATCGATTTCCTTTGTCTCTATGATTACAGAAATCAACGCTTCCTTCAAACCATGTTCATATGATCATTAGCATAGAACTACATGCTTATCAATTTAAGCAACGCATTACATTATGCCCTTTAAATCTCTTTACCATATGACCAACAATGGTGACCTCATGTGAGGAGAGATGAGTGCTTGAGCACTTATTAATTCAACGATCACGATTCAATCTCCCAATGAGATGGATGATTGTTAGGACTTCAGGACTTCTCCCTTCGGGTCTTCGGGACTTCCAACCTTTTAAATCTCCCAAATAAGATTTCGTCGAACAGAACGGATGGTTCACATTTATATCACAGAACAAGATCAATGGTCATATTCGATCCTTACATCTATCCTTTCATTCCTTAATAAATGGCTAGGAATTAATCAAGAATTGAGATGGATGGCCACCAATTACTTCGGGACTTCACCTATTATGCTTATGCTATCCTTCCACTATATTTTGATCAATGGTTGAGAGTATAACCAACATCAGATCGACGATCGATATCTCCTTCGGGTCTTTGGACTTCTAAGATTTAAAATATCAACCCCTTCTTTCCTTCGTACATCAATATTCCAGAGATGTCAATCCACTGACGCGTGTCCCTTTCGGATCAATGGTCGAGATCTCCTTCGGGTCTCCAAACTTCAGAAATTTCAAATCTCAAATTTCATCTGGAGTGATCACCTGCTGAGTAAGTCATAAGTAGTGGAGACCACTTATTGTTGGTTAATACTTCCACTTACACTATCCTTCCACTGTAGTAGATCGATGGTCAAGAATTATCCCGAAGTGATATTTATATCAGACGTTTTGTGTCCTCTTCGGGACTTTGACATTCAGGACTTCAGGGATTTGGGCAAGTGTTGGTGGTAGAAGACCTGAAGTAAAACTCCCAGAGTGACGTAACTTACTTACGTCACTTGATGACGTGTCATGAGCCGAGTTTCTTATGCTATCCTTCCATTGTATTATATCAATGGTTGAGAATTCTCCTGAAGTGATCTTCAAATCAGACGACTCATGTCCACTTCGGGACTTTGGCATTCAATACTTCAGGAGTTTGGTCATTTTCTGGTGGTGAAACTGCTGAAGTAAAACTCCTAGAGTGACGTAACTTGTTTACGTCACTTGATGACATGGAACGAGATGAGTGTCTGCCATGTGTTACTCAAATTCGTGATTTGCATTTACCTGAAATGTCAATTTCATCTTGACACTTGTCATTATTTGACTGTGCCACATGTCCTTGTCGACGTGGTTTGTCACAGATTCTTGTTGACGTGGCCTGCTGAATAGATCTCCCATACGTCCTTACTAACGTGGTATTCTTATGTGGTCTGTCACATGTCCTTTTTGACATAGATCTCCTATATATAACGATCATCGTATGTTATCCAAATCCGATGGTCCTTATTCATTTCATATTTTCGACTCTCCGGGCTTCGGGTCTTTCAAATATCAAACTGAAAAATCTTGAAATGAGATTTTTTCAGAGCGTAACCTCCTCGTATATTTATACCCAAAATGAATGATGTTCATTTGATCAATATCTTAGATCAACGTCTCGATCTGGCTGTGATGCAGATTTTCCTTGGATTAAATCCAACGGCTCTCCATCTTTGCATCCTATCCTTCCATTTAATTCAATCTGACGACTGAGGAAAATTCGGATAATCAAATTCTCAAACCTTGTGCCCCGTTTATCCTATCCTTTACTTAATGTGATTCGACAGCTGACAGATATTCGGATGATCAAGATCTCAGATCTCATCCCTTTCTTATCTTGTCCTTCCACTTAATTTGATCTGATGGTTGACGAATATTTGGGTAAACGATATCTCAAATCTTTTACCTTGCTTATCCTATCCTTCCACTCAAAAATAATCTGATGGTCATGAAGAATCTCAAAGAAGATCAACGTGCAAGGATGATTGTGGTACCACAACTTGCTAGTGTTTTAACTCGTCACCAAAACTCCACAATTTGAAGTTGTGCGCTATTGGTGAGTCAACCACAATCTTCGATCTTCGAGGCTATAAGATCTTATGGTCCTGACTAATTGTGGGATTAGTACTAGTGCAATTTTTAATTTTCCTTTCGATCTCTGCAATCTATCCTTGTCGTTAATATGGTGATTGCACATCCGATGGTCACAACTCAATCTAACTGAATCTAATCATTTGTTGGATCAACCACAGTCGTCGATATTCAAGTCTATGAGATCTGACGATCTAGACCAATTGCAGGATTGGAACTAGCGAGTCGTTTAATTCTCCTTTCGATCTCCGTAATCTATCCCTGTCATTGATCTGGATTGCAGATCCGATGGTCACAATCCTTCAATGGTCCTCAAGCCCACAATCACTCATACGATTGGCGTCCATTATATGAGACGATCAACATCATCAATTTCTTGATCGAACAGATTTTGAGGCTTCTCACCCTGATCTTACTCTTTTCCTTCCGACATTTGATCTTTACATACTATTCTCTCCTCCTGAGCTTAAGTTTTTTATTCCGAGCTTTTGATCTCTACATACTGTCAATGGTCCTCAAGCCCATGGTCACTCATATGACCGACGTCCATTATATTAGATGATCAACACCGTCAATTTCTTGATTAGACGACTGTTGAGGCTTCTCACCCTCAGCTTACACTTTTCCTTCCTAGCTTTGATCTTTGCATACTATTTTCTCCTCCTCCCAAGATTACGTTTTTTATTCCAAGATTTTGATCTCTGCATATTGTTCGCTCTTCCTCCTGAGATTACAGTTTCAATCTTTGCATATTGTTTGACAGCTTCTGCTAACTGATATACTGTTGACATTAATGAAAATCTCATCTATGGTAAATCACAATGATAATTCATCAGAACAACAAATCATCACATCGAATTTTGACATCAATGAAAATATGTCCAAGAATATCCCCCTTTGTCATTGAGGGAAACCCACTAACTTCATATACAAAACTCTCCCTGTGATGATGCTTTCCTCTTATGAATTTTTCTCTCCCTCTTTGACATAAATGGCAAAGGGTTGCTCCCCTTATAATCAACATCTGTCTGTTTGCATGTTGTTGACCAGAATATGAACTTGGGTAACTCGCCCTGGAATCATGTTTTACCTGCCATAACTGAATGACTCCCCCTGTTAGTGTGATCTCTTCTATGCTTCAGACTACTCTCCTCCTTTGTTTTTGAAAAAGGTATCTCTTCCTGACAAGGTTTCTTCCCCTATTAATTTACTAACTTCTTATCTCAGTTGATTGGGATTTTTGTGTTTCAAATGAGTAGTCTTTATGATACCAATTTTTGTAGTGATCAAGTCTTTTCAAAATTTAATCTAATTACTTTCCAAAATCCTTCTCCTGATTTTTTACTGACTGTTCTCCCCCTTTGTTTCTAAAAGGGTATATTTTTCTGACAGGGTCTCTCCTCTTGTTATCTCTACAGGATGTCATGTACATCATTTTGTACATCAGAATGTTGTTTTTGCAGATGTCACTATCCTACTAGAGCAATGCGCAATTGTAGCTCATATTTTTCAAACAACCCTTGGATCTACCCATTGATTCTCATTGATCTCTAACCAGATGTATCCATCTTTATCCAATATGCTTCTTTACTGTACATTGCTCTAAAGTTGTCTGAGAAAGTTTATACTATTCTTGTCACACGACTACAATTATTTTTGCAACAATAAACTTCACTCATGTTCACTTGTTCATTCTTTTCTATCCACATCTATGAGTGTCTTGGTTTCTTGAACTTTGTTATCTGATCTTCTATTAATGCAACTTTATTTTTCTTCCATGTTACATTTACTCTTTTTTTCGTATTGTATAAATCATTTCTCATTGTCTGTTTTCTCGAGTTCCAACAGTTATGGGCTTTGTGGCCATATCCACCACAATTGTAGCATCTCATAGTGTAACAACATGTAGCAATATGTCCAACATGATTGCAGTTCCAACATCTTATATTGTTGTTGAACCTACCAACTTGTTTTCTTCCATGATGCCTACAATCCAAAGCTTTATGACCATATTCATTACAAGAAAAACAATAACCATTAAAAGCACTCTCATTCCTTCTTTGATTCATCCATGAAGGTGTCTCTCTTCTAAACTTGTTTTGAGGTGTATGATTAGATTTTGGATGTATTTCTTGATCTGATCTTCTAAATTTTTTAGTGTTGCTTTTATTTATTGAACATGAAGAACCTGAGTCATACCTGCTTTCACTTTTTACAAATGTCTTCATCCTTTACAAATGAAGGACCTGTGTCAGACCTGTTTTCACCCTTTACAAATGAAGGACCTGCATCAGGTTTGTTAGGAGTATTGATTTCTTCCTTGTTGTATCCAATAACATATTTGTCATTTGGTGATCTCTGACTATCCAAGATCTCATCCAAGGTCATGGAGTTGTTCATGAAATTGATTTGGGTGTTTGACTTCTCATCCTTCTTTCTAAGATTCACAACTTTTGCTTCCAACTTATGACATGATTCTTCCTTTTTGTTCAGTTGGTTCCTCACTACCTCATCTCTTCTTTTGGCTTCCTCAAGTTGGATTTTAAGAGTGACATTGTTTTCCTTTAGTTCTTTTATATCTACAAGGTTTTTTCTTAGTTCAGCATCTTCCTTATTTTCTTCTTTTGCTTGACTGATTTCATTTTTCAGTCTCTCGATCTCCTCTTCCTTTTCTTTTGTTAGATCAATAACTTCCGTTTTCAATCTTTTGATCTCTTCTTCTTTGTTTTCTAACTGAATCTTTTGCTCAAATATGATTTCTTCATTGTCTTTGAGATTTTCTTTTATTTCCAGGATATGCCTTTGATTGCTAAGCTCATCATCTTCCTTCTTCTTTTATTTTACTTGACTAATTTCTTTCTTCAACTTCTCAATCTCCTCTTCTTTGTTTTCTAACTGAATCTTTTGCTCAAATATGATTTCTTCATTGTCTTTGAGATTTTATTTTATTTCCAGGATATGATTTTGATTACTAAGCTCATCATCTTCCATCTTATTTTATTTTACTTGACTAATTTCTTTCTTCAGCTTCTCGATATCCTCTTATTTTTCTTCTAAATGATTATCCTGCTCATATATTATCTTTTCATTGTCCTTGAGCATTTCCTTTATTTATAAGATATGATTTTGACTCTTTTCAAGAAATTCTTTAGTGTAGTCATGAAGATAGTTATAGTCTGAATCATTATGGTAATAATGGTATTCAAAGAGACTCCAATAAACCTTTTGTTTGGCCTTTGATAGTTCTTATTCTACATATTTCATGGAATAAATGCCAACAGATCATTCTTTTATTGTATCTGAGTCTTCTTCTTTATTTGTAGCGGAGGATTCAATATCATCATTATTGCAATTGAAATACTGTGGAGAGTCTTTACCTTTGTTGATGACTGAGTCTTCCTCTTCATCCTTGATAGGAATGTATTTTTTGTCTTGTCTTTTAATTTGATACATATTTTCTAACTTCAGCCATAAGTCCTTGGCGGATGTGCATAGTTCTATGCTTGCCTTGATAGTATCTGATAATCCATTGAGAAGAATTTTCAATGCCACTTCATTGTTCTTCCTTTCTCTTCTTTGGACTATAATCTTGGATAGATTCTTTGATGTAGTTAAATCCCAGGGCTTTCTTACTATTGAATTCCAAACTTCAGATCCTCTTGAATTCAAATACTGTTTCATATTTTATCTACATGAAGAATCATTTGTTCCATCAAATAAGGGAGCTTCAATTATAGCGATATCCATCTATCCACCCATTTCTTCAAGATATATCTTCCAGTGGTTAAACTGTGTTGAAGGAACCTGCTCTGATACCAATTGTTGAACACACCACCCACACTAAGAGGGGTGGGGGGTGAATTAGTGTGTGGAATTTTCTAACTTTTGTTTTTGCAAGTTAGAAGTTAAAAAATAATTGAAACAGATTAAGAAAAATTAAATCATAATCACAATGGACAAGAGATACCATATGTTTGTATAATGTATATGTATATATGTGAATATAGTAATATGAATTTTCCCAACACCAACTATTTTGTATCAGCACCAACTAAAGTAAGGAGCACCAACTCCTAGGAGACAACCAACTCTCAAGCAAGACCTAGATTGTTGATAGAACGTAGTCTATCCAACTAGAGTTCATATATTAGTTTAGCCAACTCTAGTTGTAGTGATCCATTATTGAATCAACTCTATCTCATGATCAGAGGTATACCATAAACACTCATCACTGCACTTCATCTTCTCTCTAAAATTCACGACTTCTTCGCTTTATATTTCCTTTAATATATTTTCTCCTTATTCACTTCTTCATCTCTCTGATATTCATACAAAACTCAGGTCTAGATCCACCTCTTACTTATCCACAAGCACACTTCTCCAAGTAAACCAATTATGGTTGTATTTATACTTGTTTAGCTAAAAACTTGTTTTAGTTATTAGGCAGACTTGTGAAACAAGTTGTAACTAACTTGTTCATTTACAACATCTTTTGGGACCACCTGAGATCATCATTTTAGGTCTTCAACTTTAAACTTGACATCCCCTTCACTTTCATAAATCAATCATAGGTATGGATCGATTTCCTTCGTCTCTATGATTACAGAAATCAATGCTTCCTTCAAACCATGTTCATATGATCATTGGCGTAGAACCACAGGCTTATCAATTTAAGCGACAAATTACATTATGCCCTTTAAATATCTTTACCATGTGACCAATGAAAGTGACCTCACATGATGTGAGACGAGATATTGAGCACTTATCAATTCAACAGTCATGATTAAGACGAGATGGATTATTGTTGGGACTTCAGGACTTCGACCTTTGGGTCTTTAGGACTTCCAACCTTTCAAATCTCCCGAATATGATTTCGTCGAACATATCAGATGGTTCACATTTATATCACGGAACCAAATCAATGGTCTTATTCAATCCTTACATATATCCTTGCATTCCTTAATATGATGGCTAGGACTTAATCAAGCATTGAGATAGATGGCCACCAATTACTTCGTGACTTCAACTATTATTCTTACGCTATCTCTCCACTGTATTTTGATCAACGGTTGAGAGTATACTCGAAATTAGATTGATGGTTGATATCTCCTTCGGGTCTCTGGACTTCGAAGATTTCAAATCTCAACCCCTTCTTTCCTCTGTACATCAATCTTTCGGAGATTTCAATCCAATAATGTGTTTCCCTTTCGGATCAACGGTTGAGATCTCCTTCAGGTCTCGGGACTTCGTAGATTTCAAATATCAACCCTTTCTTTCCTCCGGAGTGATCACCTGCTAAGTAAGTCATAAGTGGTGGAGGCTGCTTGCTGTTGGTTAATACTTCCACTGTAGTAGATCGACGGTCGAGAATGCTCCCGATGTGATCTTTAGATCGGACGTTTTGTGTCCACTTCAAGACTTCGACATTCAACACTTCGAGGTTTTGGGCAAGTGCTAGTGGTAGAACTCCCAAAGTTAAACTCCCTGAGTGACGTAAATTACTTACGCCACTTGATGGCATGTCACGAACCGAGTTTATTACTCTATCCTTCCATTGTATTAGATCAATGTTTGAGAATGCTCCCGAAGTGATCTTTAGATCAGATGACTAATGTCCACTTCGAGACTTTAACATTCAAGACTTTGGGACTTTGGTCATTTGCTGGTGGTGAAACTCCCGAAGTAAAACTCCCAGAGTGACCTAAATTTTTTACGTCACTTGATGACATGGCACGAGCCGAGTGTCTACCACATGTTAGTCAGATTCATAATTTGCATGTACCTAAAATGTCGATTTCATCTTGACACTTGTCCTTATTTGACTGTGCCATGTATCCTTACCAATGTGGTCTGCTGATGTGGTTTTTCACATGTTCTTTTTGATGTGGCCTGCTGACGTAGATCTCCCATATGTCCTTGTTGATGTGGTCTGCTTATGTGGTCTGCCACATGTCCTTGCTAACATGGTCTGTTGACGTAGATATCCCAGATCTAATGGTCATTGTATGTTCTCCATATCTGATGGTCCTTATTCATTTTGGATTTTCGACTCTCCAGTCTTCGGGTCTTTCAAATCTCAAACTGAAAAATCTTGAAATGAGTTTTTTCCGTAGTGTAACCGCCTTGTATCTTTAGAACCGAAACAAATGATGTTTGTTTGATCAATATCTTAGATCAACAACTCAATCTCTTTGCGATGCAACTTTGTCTTGGATTAAATCCAATGAATCTCCATATTTGCATCCTATCCTTCCATTTAATTCGATCCGATGGCTGACAAACTTTTGGATAATCGAATTCTCAAAACTTGAACCTCATTTATCCTATCCTTCACTTAATGTGATCCAATGGTTGATAGATATTTGGGTGATCGATATCTCTTATATCATCCCTTGCTTATCCTATCCTTCCACTTGATTTGATCTGAAGGTTGATGGATATTCATGTAAATGAGATATTATATCTTTTACCTCGCTTATCCTATCCTTCAACTCAAAAATGATCTGATGGTCGTGAAGACTCTTGAAGAAGATCAATGTGTAAGGATGATTGTGGTACCACAACTTGCAAGTGTTTTAACTCGTCACAAAAAATCCACTATTTGAAGTTTGCGTTGTTTGTGAGTCAACCACAATCGTCGATCTTCAAGGCTATAAGATCTGATGGTCTTGACTAATTGCGAGATTGGTACTAGAACAATTTTTAATTCTCCTTTTGATCTTCGCAATCTATCCCTACCATTGATCTGGTAATTTCACATTCGACGGTCACAAATCGATCCGACTTAATCTAATCGTTTGTTGGATCAACCACATTCATCAATATTCTAGTCTATGAGATCTGATGATCTAGAACAATTGTGGGATTGGAACTAACGAGCCGTTTAATTCTCCTTCCGATCTCTGCAATTTATCCCTACCATTGATCTAGCTTGCAGATCCAATGGTCACAATCCTTCAATGGTCCTCAAGCCCATGGTCACTCATATGACCGATGTCCTTTATATGAGAAGATCAACACCATAAATTTCTTGATTGGGTGATTGCTGAGGCTTCTCAACCTGAGCTTACGCTTTTCCTTCTAAGTTTGATCTTTTCATATTGTTCACTCCTCCTCCTGAGCTTACATTTTTTATTTCGAGCTTTTGATATCTGCATATTGTTAATGGTTCTCAAGCCCACAGTCACTCATATGAATGACATCCTTTATATGAGATGATCAGACAGATGTTGAGGCTTCTCACCCTGAGCTTACGCTTTTCCTTCTGAGCTTTGATCTTTGTATACTGTTTGCTCCTCCTCCTGAGCTTATGTTTTTTATTCCTATATTTTGATCTTTGCATATTGTTCACTCCTCCTCCTGAGCTTATGGTTTCAATATATGCATACTATTTTACATCTTCTACTAATTGATATACTGTTGACATCAATGAAAATCTCATCTATGGTAAATTACAATGATAATTCATCATAACAAAAAATCATCACATTGATTGTTGACATCAATGACAATATGTCCAACATGAACATGTTGAGGAAAGAACCATTATTCAACATGCCAATGTATTTTCGATGATTAAAACAATAGTTTTTGAAAATGCAAATGACTGCTATGTTTTTCCAAGTCAATGTGAACAAGTATTTTACTTAAAGGTTATAGGTAAGAGGGATTGGTCATTTATTGTTAGATATGATCGAAGAGGAAGACCAGTAAAGTATATTGTATATGAAGAAGATGATATTGAAGGAGAAGATGATGTAGAGCTAGAGTAGGAAGAATATGGGTTGACAGATGAAGAAGACAAAGAAGATGAACCAGGCGTAGGAGACAATGCACGTGTTCTTGATGATGATATTGATGAAGATATGCTTGAAAATGAAATTGATGATGATGATGATATCATCAATCCTTTCAACATTGTTTCTAAACCATATTTTGATACATATTTCAAGTTGGATGATCAAGAAGAAGATACAGAAGAAGGATTATACAAATTTTGCGTTAATCGATGAGGTACGTAACTAGATATTTTAATTTATATGAATTATTCTCTTTAAACAATTTTTTATGTGGGTTGATTACATGTTTTTAAGTTTTATTTCATTTTTGTTTTGGTAGTTTCTATGCATTATTACTGTGTTGCTTTTGTTTATTTTCTATTTTATAA
>JZKD02S1928614.1:271851-310534 GCA_000966675.3 Picea glauca | reverse complement strand
ACATGGCTGACCTTGTTTAGTAGAGAATAAATTATTCTTGAAACCAAGAGAAGTTCATTCATTCATATTTATACTCAAATATCACTCACAGACCCACTCTATATATCATCTCATATCGTCCTTGTTTCTTTTTAATTTTATCGATCGAATTTTAAAGAAAACAACTATTAAAATACATTGTACTAGGGCTAGAGTACATGATGGGCAATAGTGACCTGTGAATGGGGCCAACGTTGAATTTTTTTCAAAATTTTTCTGTATGCACCATAGTTTGACATGGATAGTATGTTCACAATCCTTGACAATATGGGAGGGTTTCCAAACTCAAATATCACTCACACCCACTCTTTATATTCATCTTCTGTGTCGTTCAAAACCAACAACATGTCAATTAGGCCCATGATTTTGGTCGTGGAGAGAAGAAGGAGATAGATGAGATTTCGTATTCAAATAATGGTTTTGTACTAATATTATTTATGGATCAAAAGAGTACTTAGATGAGAGAAAAAAACAAAGACATAAATAACTTGAAGTTTGTGCAATTAATCAAGTACTTCTTTATCAACGTTATTGCATGCCCTTGCAATACTAGTAGATGAGGGGACATGCATCTCGATCATATTTTAAAGGAAACAACTAAAATACATTGTACTATGGCTAGATCAATACATGATGGGAAAAAACAACCTATGAATGGGGCCAACGTTGAAATTATTTCAAAATGTTTCTGTATGCACTTAAATTTGACATGGATAGACTGTTTGCATTGCCTTGACGATATGGAATGGTTTCCAGACTCAAATATCACTCACAGACCCACTCTATATATCGATGCATCTTGTCTTCATTTCGTTTTAATTTTCTCAGTTGGATTTTAAAGGAAACAACTATTAAAAGACATTGTACTAGGGCTAGAGTACATGATGGGTAACAATGACCTGTGAATGGGGCCAACATTTAATGTTTTTCAAAATTTTTCTGTATGCACCAAAATTTGACATGGATAGTATGTTCACATGCCTTGATGATATGGGAGGGTTTCTAGACTCAAAGATCACTCACACACCCACTATTTATATTCATCTTCTGTGTCATTCAAAACCAACAACATGCCAGTTAGGCCCATAATTTTGGTCATGGCGAGAAGAAGGAGATTGATGAGATTTTGTATTTAAATAGTGATTTCATACTAATATTCTTTATGGATCAAAAGAGTACTTAGATGAGAGAAAAAAAAGACATAAAATAACTTTAATCTTGTGCGATTAATCAAGTACTTATTTATCAACGTTATTACATGCCATTGCAGTACTAGTAGACGAGGGGACATGCATCTCGGTCATATTTTAAAGGAAATAACTAAAATGCATTGTACTAGGGCTATATCAGTACATGATGGACAACAATAACCTATAAATGGGGCCAACAATGAAATTATTTCATAATGTTTCTGTATGTACTGGAATTTGACATGAATATATTGTTTGCATTGCCTTGATGATATGGGAGGGTTTCCATACTCAAATATCACTCACACACCCACTCTATATATCGATGCATCTTGTCCTCATTTTGTTTTAATTTTCGTGGTCAGATTTTAAATGAAACAACTATTAAAAGAGATTGAACTAGGGCTAGGGTACATGATGGGAAACAATGACCTATGAATGGAGCCAACGTTGAAATTTTTTTAAAATGTTTTTGTATGCACCCAAATTTGGCATGGATATTCTGTTAATGTACCTTGACGATATGGGAGGGTTTCCAGAGTCAAATATCAGTCATACACCCACTCTTTATATTCATCTTCAGTGTCGTTCAAAACCAACATCATGCCAATTAGGACCATGATTTTGGTCTTGGAAAGAAGACAAAGATAGATGAGATTTCATATTTAAATAATGATTTCGTACTAATATGTTTTATGGATCAAGTTGATTCATGACATTTGTGGTGGGTGAATTGGAAGTTCCATGACATTTCAAGAGAGTTCCAACAAAGATTCTACATATGGAAACGACGAATGATGAAAATGAGACATCCATTATGAACGTTGATGCAAACATGGATGATCTCAAATATTATGTGGGGACATCAGACATCCTTGAGTCTTGAAACCCTCCCATACCGCCAAAGCATGTTTCTAGTCTAACCATGTCGAATTTTGACGCATACATGCATAGTTTGAAAAACTTTCAACGTTAGCCCCATTCACAACTCACTGTGTGAGGTCGATGCAAGATGACATTGGTGATGGGTGTATTGGAAGTTCCATGACATTTAAAGAGAGTTATGAAAAATACTATATAGATGGAAATAATGAATGATGAAAAAGAGACATCCATTATATTGAAGGTTTATGCAAACATGGAAATCTCAAATATTATGCGGGGAAATCAAACATCCTTAAGTATTGAAACCCTCTCATACCATCAAGGAAACTATCTAGTCTAACCATGTCAAATTTCAACGCATACGGGAATAGATTGAAACAATTTCAACATTGGCCCCATTCACTGCTCACTATGTGGGATCGGTGGAAGAAATTTTTGATGGGTGTATTGTAAGTTCCATGTCAAATTTCAAGATAGTTCTGAAAATGATTCTATAGAAGGGAATGGAGAATGATGACAATGAGATGTGCATGATGAACATTGATGCAAATGTGGAAGATCTCAAATATTATGTGGGGACAACATACATCCTTGAGTCTTGAAACCCTCCCATACCTTCAAAGGCATGTGTCTAGTCTAACCATGTCAAATTTCGATGCATACAAACACATATTGAATAAATTTCAACGTTTTCCCCATTCACTGCTCACTATGCGGGGTTGGTGCATTACATTTTTGGTGGGTGAATTGAAGCCTTTACGACATCAACTCGACTTGGTAATTCAATAATCAAACAAAGTGTCTAAATCCACTTTAACCAAGAGAATCAACAATATATCCACTTGATTTAATGAATTCAATTCATTTATGGTTCATCCATTGGGGTTGCAAGCTATGAATCAAACCTACTAGAAATTGGCATTGGCAAGAGGAATGGAATTATGATTATGTTCAAAATTATCCAGTTTGTGTTGCTAGTGTTACCCCTCATTTTACATGAGGCCTACACTAGTATTTTTTCACTAATCTTGTGATTTTCATCACAAAGGTAGGTTTAAAAGTTGATATTTGGATGACCTAGAGGTTTTGATTGCATTTGATGAGACTATTAGTGATGTAGTCATGGATGGCTAGATGATGTTGATGCTCTCATTGTCTTGGTAATTGCTTTCCTTTCATACTAGTAGACTTGGTTGTGGAGTCCCTTATATGATCATTATTGGATGGTTGATGATACATGTTGATGTATGACTCCCTAGATTGAACACTACCCTATAATTTTTGGCTAATCTAATATTGTATTGGCATCTTTGTTTTATTGGAATTCTCCCCTTGATATCACTTGATTTCACATTCATTTATGTTGATATGGTCTAGCATGGTGTGATGTTCATGAGGTGAATTCCCTTTCTCGTGTTGAGAATTCATACACATATTATGGTTTTTTATGACATGTATTAAACCCTCATGTCGAGCATTTCCCTCATATACATATTTTTATGCCCTATTAATTGGTGGAGGAGCCTGCCATGGAATGCCCTAGCCTTATGGGATGATTTCACACTTGTTTAGGTTTTATTTGGATATTACTCATCATCCCATGTGGAGTGCTCACCCTCCTTGCATACATGTTAATGGATGGTCTTATTTACATGTTAAGGGATGGTCTTATTTATTGATTGATGAGGGGCCACCCCTTTCTTTATGGATTTAGTTTATAATTGAAGGAATTTCACATGTGTTATTCATATATAATTTGATGCCTTATTTCATGGATCCACTTTCTTCGAACTTGTTTTGAGGAATAAATCCACCATTTGAGGCCATTTTGCACTTTTCCATGCTTTGTTTGATGAGATGTTTCTCTTGAAGCTCTCACACTTTCTATAATTGGAGGTTTGACTTAATTCAAAATTCTAGTTTGTGGAGATGTCCACCTTTGGATGTTACATTTCATACCTTTTATTTCTTGTTGATGGGACATCTCAAATTGGGATCAGAAGGTTTCATGTTCTTATGTCCTAGATCATGAAGGAAGATTCCCACTTATGGATGTTGTTGGGCCCTTTAGTTTTGAGAAATGAATTGCGCAAGTGTTGGTTGTGAAACATCCATCAGAGGTCAGAAGGAAGAAAAACAAAAAACAGTTGTGGAAGCCAACACAACACCAGATAAATAACAGAATATACGACAAAATATAATTGTAAAATATTTTGTTGATTGAAGGGAATTGAGTTGGTCGATTCAGTCGAGGAATGAGTTCGCTTGTTCATTCTATTCATTAGATGATATTGTTAGGTCGAATAGCATCTATCAGAGTTATGTCCGTGGGAATTGCCCAAGGTTTTTTGTGGTAAATCAAGAAAAGTAGAGTTTGTAATGAACACAACCTACTGGCTGGGAAATCAGGACTCTGTGGCTGAGAGCCAGAGCCAAGAATCTAGACTATACTTTCTATGTAATGTTGAGGCTATAATGTAAGAAATATCTTTAATGATGATATAAAAAAGGGTTAAACTTTCAAATTTGATGTGTCCTTACATTGTTTCTTATGCATTTCAGTCTCCATGTATAGCTTATGAGTTACAATTGCTTCTCTTATGGTTAACTAATGCTCACAATACCAGTAGGTTTGGTTCTCGCATTTAGGTGTTTCCGAACACTCCATGGATCTTCTGTAGTCTTCTCCCTACCCTTCCCTATCTCTTTGTCTCAACCAAACTTTGGGTGAGACTTATTCTCCTCAGAGGAGATGAAAATTTCAGCGCTCTAGACTACATGGTGCCTTTTGTTGGTAACTTGAGAAGGACCCTGGTCTGAACAAACTCACACCAACAAAATGGTTCCATTGTCGGGACCCCTATTAAAAGGGAACTTGTAGGAAGAATGTTGTCATCGATCCATAGATTTGGCATCGATCAATGCTGGGAAAGAAACTGTAATGCCTTCATATGGAAATAAGCTGAACTAAGAAGAAAATCGGTGGGAGTCACTTAGGAAGCGATATTTTACTCAGAAAGATCAAGAGACTAGTACAAAATTTTCTGGGTTAAATTCCCAAAATATTTTTTTTCACTGGATCAAGAGACTCCAAGAAGCTCCAGAGTTCCATGGATGGATCAAGAAGATATGCACCTAGGATACTGACAAGTTAGCAACACTCCAGAGGCTGGACTGTCCAGTCATGAAGGTCGTAGGTTTCTGGGTTACCACCATGATAGAAGAATACATAATTGAATTTGCAGCTGAGAACCACCAATCTTTCTCGCGAGCAGAGGAAATTTTGAAGAAAGGTGCAAGGGGAAGACTTGTATGAGAGACCCCCCTATGGATTAAAGATTTCTTGGTGGAGGAAGGGATGTTGATTATGTCCTTGACCGAGATGGCAACATAAACACCCTCGCTTGGGGTAGGGTGAGACGTGGTGAGAGTCATGGCATAAAGAGAGGGGAAGGATTCTTTGACAAATGGGGGGGAAACAATAAGAAATGGATTTAAGAGATGAGAAAACCTTGAAGAGAGCCACCATAGTTGAGAAGTGGTGGCACAGAAAAATCAAGAAATCCGCAAGATAGTCTGAAAAGTTGAGGAAAGAAGGAGGATCGGGAGAGATAGAAGGAAGACAGACGAAATAACTGCAGAGGATGAGACGACAGGAATGACTGGCCAGTCAAAGGTTAAACGAGAGAGAATCAAGGAGAGCGAGAAGTCCCCAGAAGGTGGGATGAGAAGGAGGAAGCATGGATATAAGAGAGGAGGAAACCAACATGAATCTTGAAGGAGAAAGAGAAGATTCAACCTCGATAACATTTGAGATCGGGAATCCGACCAAAGAGATCATCCTAGTGGAAGCTAACGAGACCCCCCAAATCAAATAAATTTGCCCCGAATCTAATGGTGTCAGCCCCAAATCACCCATACCCCAAGTGCCCTCAATACAAGAAGTAATTTATATACTACCTTCTCATACAAGTTTTGTTTTAGTACAATTAGTTAACCAGTCACAACCAAGAAGTGCGAGTACAGGGAGAATAGTGGGATCCCCTAGTAGATCGCAAGCATGACCGTAAGGGTTCACATTGATACGAACAAAAGGATCAACAATGGCCAGCCATGCAAGAGGATTGATTTCTCGATACCCATAATTTTGGGGTAAGGGAGATGAAGATGTTGAACAACACTATTTCTTGTGTGAAGCCATCTAGAGATCTAGAGGGCCACTAGATGCGAACAAGTTGGTTGAATTCCAGACTACCCTGAGAGGTCGTACTCTCAAATGGTACATGAAAACCATTGAACCAGGAGTGCCAGGGACGCAAGGTCAAGCATTCACCCTTGGCCAGGTACAAACGAGGTTTATAGCAGAGTTTAAATTGCCCCAGTTAGAACAACAGGCTCTATCTAAGCTGCATGAAATCCAATAGAGAGAAGTTTAATCAACCTGGGAATACAACCAGAAGTTCAAAGATGCCATATGGAGGTTGACACACCCAATCCACGAAGAATGGATAGCCATGTTGACATATGCCTTAGAACAATCAATGAAGATTGAATCCATGGTGGGATACCCTTGAATCTTGAGAGTAACCCGACCCCCAGTAGATTTGAATCTAGCTTAACTACAAGGACATATATCAGCCCTTATAGAAAATATTCAAGAATTAACAATACCCAGACCAGGACGAACACAGGTTTGGTGCACTGGATGCTATACGGAAGGTCATTTGGTGAATGAATTCCCACGAGGGAGAGGGCTGGGACCTCCACAAAATCTGATGGCAACCCCACCAGGACCCACAGGAGGAGTTGTGCAAGTATCCAAAAACCCACCATTTCACCATCCTGCCCCATATCATGTGTTCCCAGAAGGCCAAGCAACACCGGCGATGGGGTATTGTGAGATCTACTAAAACCAAGGGCATGGACCATGACAATGCCTCATCATGCAGAAATATTCAACGATACCAAATACAGTCCATTGTGAGTTCTGTGCATCTACCACACATACTACTAACCAATGTAGGGAATTGGATGCACTGACGAACAGGTTAGACCGAACAACATTCAGAGTAAGAGAAAACCCTCAGGGACTAGGACAAGGCCGAGGAGGTGGATCTGGAGAAGATTTTAGAGGAGGAAGAACTGGTGGAAGATGACCGAATAGATGTTATAAATATGATGAACAGGGTCACTTGGCTAGAGACTATCCTCACCCAAGGAAACCATGGTGTTCTCATTGCAGAACCAATGGACATGCAATTGAATATTGCCTGAAGCTAATTGCAAAATGGAAATACAGGGTAAGGCAAAGAGGAACTAACCTTGTTAGTTGAGAGATCAAGAGTATTTATAAAGGACAATTGTCAAATCTTAACATCATCACTCAAGGAGGTGCGAGGACAGGAGTTGATGTTGATGCTCTACCTCAGATTCAGAAGGCAACACCTAAGGGATATAGGTACGACCCCCCAAAACAAAAATTGTTCTTTAAGGATGCCATAGAAGTCTTCCAGAGTATTCCTAGTTGTGAGACACAAGAGAACCCTCCTCAGCCGATCATATACCCTAAGATAGCACAAGTACCTGCATCACCCCCTGCACCCAGAAACCCTATAGTCATACCAAGACAACCTGAGCAGCATAAAAATGCAATTGACCTCTAGTTTCAATTATTCTCTGACATTTTGGGGAATGATCAACTGACAGAGAAGTTGCACAATGCATTGTACCTAGTCTTAGGGAATGAAGGAACCTCAGAAGCAAAGATTAGGGCTAACCTCCTTGAGAAGAGTACTCATAGGGTGCAATGAAGAAAAGTAAGAACTGGAAAATAATTCTGACTAGTAGCCCAATTATATGACTTCGAAATTAAGGACATCATGCTAGACCTAGGATCAGATGTGAACATTCTACCTAAGAAGACCTGGGAAGCTCTAGGAAAACCAATACTGACATACTCCCCAATTGAGCTAAGAATGGAAAATCAGTACTGTATATTTCCCATAGGAAGACTAGAGAACATGGAAATCGATGTAGTAGGAGTAAAAACAGTGGCTGATTTTGAAGTCATTGAGATCATGGGAGACAAGGACCCCTATCCTATGCTACTTGGCATTGATTGGGCCTATGACAATTATGCATTAATTGACTTAAAGAAAGATACCATGACTTTTGAGGCTACAAGAATCAAGGTAGTTCAACCTTTGGATCCATATGTAGGACCCAGGTACACAAAACCAATAGACAATAATATGGATGGAGAAGACCTAGACTAGTTGTACACCATAATAGTCAAGACAAGAAACGATTACATAAACCCTACCGTGGATGGATCAATAAGCTGGAGAAGCATACAATCAGTAGACGAGGACTCCAAACTGGCTTTTGATAGTTGGCAACAAATTTTGCATGAACGATTCTCAAGAAGATGTGCAACTGTCAGCATAACCAGATAGGTCGGGACTGAAGTCAAAGAACACCCAATATATGATGACACCTCAAACTAAGACAATTTCTTACAGAGCATGGAAGAGAACGTGAGAGAATATCAACGAATCTCGGTACTATATATTTCTTTCCAAAACAATGCCACCAGATGGTGGGATACACACAAAACTACACTTAAAACTTGGGACGAGGTGAATCAAGCTCTCAAATACAAGTTCTGGAATAAGGAACAACTAGAAACAAAGATACAGACAAAACCCCACGCCATGCAACTGTTCATCGGAGAATAGGACCCAAGAATACACATCGAACAATGTGTGACACAATGGTAGGTTGCGGATATACCCTCCCTCTTCTGGGTTCAGGTATTTCCCCATTCCCTAGGCCCAATTATAAAATCTTGGTTTATACATGAGGAAACCAAAAGATAGACTAGTGATTGGCGAACACTAGCAGCTCAATTTTGCAAAGACTTCTCGTTTACAAGTAAGTACCCTGAGCTTGAACCAATCCTGCAAAAGATTAAATAACTTCTTTCCACAACCAATAATGACAAGAGATCAGACTTTGTAGTATGTCCCAGGCATACACAATAATTTTAGACCAAACTCCACTTACCTATGATAGGAAAGCCTATAGAATGCTATCAGATTAGAAAAGCCTCAGAAAGCCTAGACAAATTAGAAGAACTGAGAAACCTAGCCATCAAAGAGACTGAGGGAAATAGGGAAATCCAAAACACCATACCTAGACAGACTGACAGTTCCTACAATCACATGTTAAAACCACAAAGACTCAACATAGGGACTAAAGTGAAACCCAATATAGCCCTAGTAGGTGATTACTGCGATGAGCAAACCAGTCAAGAAATACAGGCCTTACTACGAGAATACAAAGACTTATTCTTGAAGACTTTTTCAGAATTAAAGGGAATCAAATGAGTTTTGGGTGAAATGAAGATTGAGCTAAAACTAGGATCCAAGCCTGTCAGACATAGGCCATACCATCTTAACCCGAGAGTAAAGGAAAAAGTTAAAAAGGAGATTGATAAGATGTTAGAAGCCAGTCTTATTTTTTCAATAGAAGAAGCAAAATGGGTCAGCCTGATAATCATTCAAAACAAGAAAGACATCGAAGACATTAGAGTATGTGTAGACTACAGGAGCCTCAACTCTGCCTGTGTGCATGACCATTTCCCAACACCCTTTACCGATGAGGTTCTAGAATAGGTTGCGGGAAAGGAAGAAAAATAATTACAGGTGGATTCTCAGGATACCATCAAGTTAGGATTGATGAAGAGGACAAGAGAAAAAACACCTTCATCACTGAATGGGGATCGTTTGCATATAATGTCATGCCATTTGCCCTAAAGAACACCCCTACAGTTTTCTCCAGGATCATGATAGCATCCTTTAGAGAGTTCATTTACAAGTTCATAGAAGTCTATATGGATTATTGGACAATATATAGCCCGATCAAAGAACATGTAGCATTATTGAGGCTAATGTTCGACATATGCAGAGAGTTACAAATCTCACTAAACCTCAGGAAGTGTATTTTTTGTGTGCCACACGAAAATTTGTTGGGCCACATAGTTTGCTGAGAAGGAGTATTAGTAGACCATGTTAAAGTAGCATTCATTGTGAATATGTCACCACCCATGAGCGCTAAGCAGTTGTGCTCCACACTTGGACACACGGGGTACTATCGTCGGTTCATACGAAGATATGCCAACATTACTGCACTTCTGGAAAACCTCCTGAAAAAGGCTGAAATGTTTTGATGGACTCCCGAGTGTGAAAAAACATTTGAAACACTTAAGGAAAAATTCATCACAACACCGATTCTAATATTTCCAAATTGGGAGAAAGAATTTCACATCCATGTGGATGCTTTGGGAATTTCCTTAGGAGCTATTTTAATGCAACCAAGATATGGAGCTATGGATCACCCCATATATTTTGCAATTTGGAAGCTGTTGCAAATAGAGCACAACTATACAACGACTGAATGGGAAGGCTTAGAAATGATCTATGCTTTACAAAAATTTAGACATTATCTATTAGGATCTCATTTCAAATTCTTTACTGATCATTCAACACTAAAATACCTAGTTAACAAACCTGTGTTAGAAGGAAGAATTTGCAGATGGTTGTTGTTATTTCAGGAATTTTCTTTTGAAGTCATCTTCAAGACATGACAATGCAATGTTAGACCCGAGCATCTATCTAGATTAGAGTCAGTAGAAAGTGGCAGAGCAGTTGATGATCATCTCCCAGATGCACATTTGTTTAGGATCGAGGCAATCCCAGAATACCTGGAGGACATAGCAACCTTTCTCAGCACAGGGACCTGCCCTGAAACATATTCCGCAACTCATAAATGCCATATGGTCATCAGAGTAGCACATTACCAGCTGATCACCAGAAAACTATATAAACTAGGACTAGACAGTATCCTCAAGCGTTGTGTCCTAGATCATGAAAGGTAGGATATACTCTAGGAATGCCATAATGGAATTGCAGGAGGACACATAGGAGGAAAGTTAACGACACCGAAATCTCTACAGGCAGGACTTTGGTGGGAAACACTTTTCAAGGATGCAAAAGAATACGCTATATCATGCGACGTTTGTCAATGGGTGGGCAAACCTTCACGTCGAAATGAATTACCACTTCAACTGGTTATATCTCTACAGTCATTTGTGAAATGGAAAGTTGAATTCATTGGGCCCATCAACCCCACAAACAAACATTCAAAGGCAAGGTACATCATTATTGCAACCGACTACCTTACTCACTGGGCCAAAGCAACAATGGTATAAGACCATTCGACGAATACAATGGCTAGGTTCATTTTCGAGAATATCATTACCCACTTTAGATGTCCAAGGATCCTAACCAGCGATCAAGGAGCTCACTTCATTAGAATCAATATAACAACACTTACTACTGAATTTTTGATTCAGCATCACAAGAGCAGTCCATATCACCCACAGGCCAACGGAACAGTTGAAGCCTTCAACAAAATCCTAGAAAATGAACTAACAAAGGTCTCTTGCGCAAACCGAGAGGACTGGGATGAGAGAGTTCCAGCGATATTATGGGCATACAGGACAACTACAAAGAAACTCCATATATATACACCATTCTAGTTGGTTTACAGAAAAGAGGTAGTAGTGACCATAGAGTTCATCACAGCAGGTATGTACATTGCACAAGCCACATGTATGACAGACAAAGAATCACTGGAACAGAGACTTGTAGAGTTACAAGAACTCGACGAAACCATATTTCTAGCCGATTTTCATCAGTCAGTTGAAAAGGCAAGGAAAAAATATTGGCATGACCGACACATAAAGAACAAGGTATTTGCACAAGGAGACAAGGTGCTACTCTATGACAATCGATACTAGATGCACCCTGGCAAGCTGCACATGCACTAGTTGGGACCCTTCATAGTGGAGGAAATCCGACCATTAGGAGTAGTTTGACTTGTACAACTGGATGGTATGCTATGACTGAGATGGGTGAACGATGATCACCTAAAGCCCTACCTATATTGAAACTGAGAAGAATGAGAGTCACTCCAATTCAATGGAGCTTGTACAATAGTTAGATTTGAGTTTTGTTTTCTTTCTGGAATTTTGTAAATTCAGTTAATAATGTCCATACACGCAGTATTGCACCACAATACATAGTTTATCTATTTTGTTTAAAGTGTTGGTTGATACAGAATTAACGAATCAACAGTACAAAACCTGAAGAATGAAAAATTCCAGTAATATATGACATTAAGGATGACAGGGACAACCCTTGTGGTCAGAGGCACCCTGAATCCAAATCTAATCAGAGTTAAAAGCCACCCATATCATTGATATCCAGGATGAACCAGAGCCTGAAACATTCTTTTCAACACCCATTGTTGAGCAGCCTCCACCACCACTTCAATTACCACATCTCATCACCGCCACCCCACATCAGACCACAACTTTAGAGCTAATGCAGTTTGACCACCCAGAGACCGAGGGGAAACACACCCCACAGACAACCAATGAATTCCCCAAGCCCAGCTCATAAACTTCAAACCCCAACCCCAAAGCCCCAGAGTAAATAACAATACTAGATGTTCCAAACCCAAGCATCCAGGAATGACAACATGAGTCATCAACATGGGACGAAGCCGCTAGAAGCAAAAAAGAGCCGGAAGTTGACCGTGACCAGAAAATCACCTCACCAAATAAGGGTGAGGAGGCCCAAGAAACCATTATGCATGATGCAGAAGTACCAGAGCACACGAAGATACCATATGTGCCCAAAGAACCAAACTCAACAGTGACACAGGATATGATAACCACGTGAGCGAAAATGGAGCAAATCCTCCATAACCCCCAACAATGTGCAGAATTGATGCAGCTCTGCATCACTAGAGCAGAGGTACTGACACTTATGCCCAAAGATATAAGATTGAGGATCTCACCAATGCCACATATAGAGGAGGTAGAAACCCGTTCGGACCACTCAATGAACAACGAACTTCCCCTACAGATGAGAGCACCTACTGATGTAGCTCCTCCAGCTACAAACCTAGTATAGTGGCCAACATTGCAATTATTTGGGCTAATTAGAGCCTCGACAGACCAACTAGAGCAAAGACTCCAGGACACCATGAGCTCAGTCGATCTCGCGTGACAAGAATGGTTAGTTGAAAAAGCATGTAGAACAGAGGAAAAATGTGATAGGATCCTAGCCCAACGCAAACTGGAAAAGGTCTGGGAAAAACTTGCAGAAGCCTGGCCCGAGATCCAGAAGGTTGCGCCTGACTTACCAGAAGCCAATGAGATAAAAGAACAAGAGCAACAAATTGAATTGATACAAATGGCATGGACATAGCTCGTGACACGCACATAGTATATACAAGCAAATTTACAACAAGTCCAACAAGAAGCAAAAAAATAGCCTCAGTAGTTGCAGGAACAAATGCATAGGATAATATTGCAAGGTAACAATGCTTGAGCGACACTACACAAACAAACCATGGACTGCACCAGAATATTTAAGGAAGTCAGTGATTGGATGGGTATCATCGCTCATTGAAATAAAGTCTTGGAGTAAGCGTGCACAAAGATCCAGGTGCTCAACGAGGAAGTTGTGGTCACAATGGACCCAATCGATCAGCAGCAAAAGTTTGAGCAAATTCAGCAGGATGACAATGAACTAAATTCCCTCTACAAAGAACAGTTCGTAGCCAAGAAAGAGATGCACAAGTTTCGATCGGTTATTCAAACTGCCTATATGCAGATGCACCAAGTCAACGCAACAATTGACTCCAAATGGAACTCATTGGTTCTAGCCCGACCAAAAGAGTACAACAAAGAAATGACCCAACAATTCCTTTCCAAAGCATCACTCCTTACCCGGAAATGACAGGACAAAGTTGAAATCTTTCACGGAGTAAAGCACAGAGCATTAGCACTCATTCCAGAATTGGGCCCTTTGTTTGAGGAAGTGAAGGAAGAAAACACACAAACAGAAGAGCTCAAAGAGGAGAAAAACCCAGATAAGGGAAAACAACAGTTTCTCCTAGAGAATGTGGAGGAACCAAGTGCTTGACTCAAGGATGAGTCAACGGTTGTGGTCGAAGCCTGTTGGGCACTTCGTTTTTGAGAAAAGAATTGTGAAACTATTGGTCGCAAAACCTCCATTAGAGGCCGAAAGGAAGAACAACAGAAAATAGTTGCGGAATCCATCGCAACACCAACTAAATAACAAAATATAGGACAGAATATAATTGTAAAAGGTTTTGTTCATTGAAGGGGATTGAGTTGGTCGGTTCAGTCGGGGAATGAGTTCGCTCGTTAATTTTGGTCATTAGCCGATATTTTTATGTTGAATAGAGTCTATCAGAGTTATGTCCATGGGCATTTCCCAAGGTTTCCTGTGGTAAATCAAGAAGAGTAGAGTTTGTAATGAATTCAACCTACTGGTTGGGAAATCAAGACTCTGTGGCTGAGAGTCGGAGCCAAGAATCTAGACTATACTTTCTATGTAATGTTGAGGCTGTAATGTAAGAAAGATATTTAATGATGATATAAAGAAGGATTAAATTTTCAAATATGATGTGTCCTTACATTGTTTCTTATGAATTTTAGTCTCCATGTATAGCTTATGAGTTACAATTGCTGCTCTTATGGTTAACCGATGCTCGCAATACCAGTAGGTTTGGTTCTCACATTTAGGTATTTATGATCTGATAATGTTGATTGTGTAAGGACTGAAGTAAGTTATGAACACTCCATGGATCTTCTGTACTCTTCTCCCTGCCCTTCCCTATCACTCTGTCTCAACAGTTCTTCAGGTGAGGCTTCTTCTCTTCGGAGGAGATGAAAATGCCAGTGCTCTAGACTACATGGTGCCTTTTGTTGGTAACTTGAGAAGGACCCTGGTACGAACAAATGCATGCCAACAAATGTTTCTTGCACTTATGTTTATGTTTATTATTGAGGACACCCACCTTTCTTGGAGCCTTATTTAACTTTCCAACTCGCCTTGCATTTTGTTTGGGTGCCTTGCATCTGGCTCGTCTTCTTTCCTAGTGCTCCCTTGTGTATCCATTTTCGTGCCTTTCATGTGGGTGGGTGCACCTCTTGACACTTTAACCAAGAGAATAAAAAATAGAGCCACTTGATTTAATGAATTCAATTTATTGATAGTTCATCCATTGGGGTTGCAAGCTACAAATAAAACCTACTAGAAATTGGCATTGGCAAGAGGAATGAAATTATGATTATGTTCAAAATTATCCAGTTTGTGTTGCTAGTGTTACCGACCCTCATTTTACATGAGGCCTACACTAGTATTTTTTCACTACTCTTGTGATTTTCATCACAAAGGTAGGTTTACAATTTGACCTTTGGATGGCCTAGGGGTTTTGATTTCATTTGATGAGACTATTAGTGATGTAGTCATGGATGACTAGATGATGTTGATGCTCTAGTTGTCTTGGTAATTGCTTTACTTCCATACTAGTATACTTGGTTGTGGAGTCCCTTATATGATCATTATTGGATGGTTGATGATACATGTTGATGTATGACTCCCTTGATGGAACACTACCCTAGCAATTTTTGGATAAGCTAATATCGTATTGGCATCTTTGTTTTCTTGGAATTCTCCCCTTGATATCACTTGATTTCACATTCATTTAGGCTGATATGTTCTAGTTGTTGGAAAATGTTTAACAGACAACATATGCTTGTCATTAATGGCAAGTATAGCAGTGAAGATGGAATGAGTACAGGAAGAATGTACCAGACGGGCATCAGAAGTATTTTAGGAAAATGCTGCAGAGAAAACTCGATAAGTTTAGAAGAGATAGTGCAGAGGATTGTTGGCAGGTTTAACAGGAAAAGTGATCTTGTCATTGATGGCAGGATCAGAGTGTGCATCGATGGCAAAACAAGAACAAAGTAAGCTCAGGAGGAATTAGCGCAGAGTCAAATACAGTGCATAGGTGTGCACCAGGGATGAGGTTAACTCATTGCTAAAGATTAAGAGAGATAGCGTACTCAGGATCTCAGGCAAATCAAAGGTCGAGGCCCTTGACACTTAGAAATTATTCCAAGTAAGGAGGATGAGTAAGCTCGGGAAGAGAAGCATCAGTGATCATTGGATCCCATCCTGAATTCCCGATGGCCATCAGAATTGATTGTAGACAAGAAGAACGCATAGAAGAGGAAGACAGATCTTAGGCATCAGATCTGAGCATAAGATCCGACCATCGTTGGATCAGGGAGAACCTGCACGTTCATTAAAGTGCAAGGAGAAGTGGGTATACAAAATCCTGAAAGAAGGAGGACTGTCCATCTACGGGCAGGGCACGTGGATGCAGATTAGCATTTCGCTGACTGGAAAGACAAAGTTTAGAAATGCTCCAACCTCTCACCTCTCGAAATCACGATATGCAAAATCACGATTTAATCGTAGCCATCATATCAAGGTGTGATCTAGACCATCGATCTGACTCCATTTCGGAGTTTCACAGATCAGGAGTTGGAGATGTAAAAGAGCATTCACCACAGGAATGCCGAAATCGCGATATGTGAAATCATGATTTATTCGCAGTCATCAGATCGAGGTTTGTTCTTGAACGTTGATATGATATCCATCTTGGAGTTTCGCCTTTCACGACTTGGAGAGGCAAGAAACATAACCACAGAACTCACGAGATGCAAAATTTTGATTTAATCACAGCCGTCAGATCAAAGAGTGATCTGAACCGTTGATCTGGCTCCATCTCGGAGCTTCGCCTATCGCGACTTGGAGAGTCAAGAAACATAACCTCCAAACTCGTGAGATGTGAGATTGTGATAAGATCTGGACCGTTGGATCTATGGACATTTCAATCGCCAATCATATGAAGTGTATAAACTCGCGAAGTACCTTTTTGGCACAGCCTATGGTCACCACCGGTGGTCATGAGAGGGGAAGAAGTCAGTTCTGATAAGCTCCATTTTGGGGCTTCGGGAATCGTGACTTGGAGAGTCGAGATGCCTCATCTCCAGATTCACAAAATGCGAAATCATGAAAGCACTGTATGCATAAGTGCTTGGTCATAGCATGGTCATATAAAGGAAGGAGTCAGCGCAGAAAAACTCTATTTTGGAGTTTCAAAACTCGTGACATGGAGACTCAAGAAGTCTCATCACAAAATCTCTGAACTGCAAAAGTGTGAAACAGGTAAATAACACAAGAACCCTTTAGAGTTAATCCAATGGTGCAGGTGAATCTGAGCATAATCAGAGGGCTATTGTTGCACATCATAGTGTAACTGCTGGAAACCACTGATGGTTTCTGCCAAAGGACTCGAAGACACTTCAGGGTGATTAACAAAGAATATGAAGAGTCTCTGGGAATCCTCAAGAGGGATGAAGATGATCGTGGAGGAGATTGATAGCTGGATAAGCATTGAAGCTTGTAACTGGAATAGAGAAGGTGAGCTCGACTGTCACAGAGAATACGAAGAGTCTCAACTGCCAGAGAGGCTGAGGAATCTCTGCATAACATACAGTGATGCTAAACGAGTGGAAAAACATCCAGAGAAGCTAAAGATTCATGATGATGATATGATAGAGCACTCGAGTTGTGGAGGATATCGGCACGGTGTGAGTATGCATAGGTATTGCCCGCATTGCATGCACAAGGTGCACAAAAGCTATAAATACACAGTACAGAGAAGAGATGCAGTTGTTATTGGAGTTGCTGTGGTTGTTGTTGTTGAAGGTGATTCATGCATGAAGAAGGAGGAGAGTGCAGTAGTTGAATTAAAAAAAGGAGGAAATGTGCAGTGAATGGAGATGGCGCATAGAGCATAAAAAGTAGAAGAACAGACAGTGCAAGTCATGTGTGCAAGAAGGCAATGAGGCAGATAGAGCAATGAAATGCAGCAGAACACTGATGAGTCTCGTAAGCCATTGTTGAACATTATATCACTGTAATAAGTTTCAGTAGCGAAGATTTATATTTTAGGGTGGAAGGGAGGTGCTAGGGAGGATTGTTGTCCTCATAGGTTCAAGTGGGTGCTTGAACACAGGGAGTTGTAGCTTCCATCTGGTTGTAGCCAGAGAAACCAGGGTGGCAAGGTGGTGCAAGGGAGAACTCTTGTTCTATGTTATACAGGTTGGTGCCTGTATGATTGGAAGTTGGTGCTTCCATCCAGTCGGTGCTGGAAACACTCAGGGAGTTGGTGCTTCCTTCTAGTTGGTGCTAGAGAAACTAGGGATTTGGTGCTCATATGTATGATAATGTAAAGAATGTAACTATTACTTATCATATAAAGAAAAAGAGGTTTTTACCCTGGATGGGTTTCCTTAAGAAATATCAATCTCTGTGTTTCTCATATATTTGACTGATGTTGAATGTGCCATTGTTTATTTCCCTGCATTATTGTGATCATCATTCAGTGTTTTTGCAAAGATTTTAAAAGAAGCATAATTGTTTAAGCATGATAACAATTGATTCACCCCCCTCCCTCTCAGTTGTCCAACAATCGGTATCAGAGCCATCCCCCTTTTATCTAAGGGTATACCCTAGAGCTTAAACATGACAAGCCATGAAGGGACTTTAGTCACTAGGCCTCCTCTATTTGATGGAACGAATTTTTCCTTCTGGAAGGTTAGAATGAGAACATACCTAATGGCCTTAGGAGCTGATGTCTGGGATGTAGTAGAGATTGGATACATAAATCCTGTTGTGCTAGCTTCCAAGGATGATAAGTTAGAACTTAGCTTTAATGATAAGGAAATGAATGCTATCTTAAATGGACTTGCAGAAGCCAAGTTTGTAAAGGTGATACATCTTCAAACTGCTAAAGAAATGTGGGACAAACTCATTAACAGTTATCAAGGTAATGAGAAGGTAAAGGATGCCGAGCTTCAAACCTACAGAATACAGTTTGAACAGCTGAAGATGAAGGAAGATGAATATGTTCATAAATACTTTCTGAGAGTATAAGAAATGGTGAATGCAATGAAAGCACTTGGTGAAAAAATTGAGGAACCTTCTTTATTTCAGAAAATCTTTAGATCTCTCCCAGATAGGTTCAACTCAAAGGTCTCTGCTATAGAAGAACTTAATGATCTAAAAACCTTGTCTATTGATCAACTTCTAGGAATGTTGACTGCATATGAAATGAGGATAGTTACAGATAAAACCACCTCTAGAGAAGCATCATTTAAATTAGATATGAATGAGGATTGTGAACCTCATGAAATTGAAGAAAAATTCATGAGAAGATTAAAGAAAGGATCAGGCAAGTACCAAGGTAAGCTTCCCTTCAAATGTTTCAACTGTGGTAAGATAGGTCATTTTGCAAATAAATGTCCACACAAGAAACATGATCAAAACTCTAAATATGAAGAGAAGCAAAAATCAAGAAGATTTTATAAGAAGAAAAGTTTATGTGTAAACAATGATGACTCCTCAGAAGACACTGATAGTGATTCTTCATGTGAAGATAAAGTAAGTGACTTCATGCTTATGGCCAAAGAGGATTATGATATTGAAATCATAGGCAGTGATGAGAATGATGAAGAAGTTGTGGTTGATATGGAAGGAGAACTGATCAGTGCACTGGAAGAGATTGACAGACTAAGAATCAAGAACAGAAAGCAAAAACAATTGCTGATTCAGTTTGAGAAAGATAGTAAACATCCTGATAAAGACTTTGCCCTGCTAAAAGTGGAATTAGAAGAGGCAAGGAAAGTTGAGGATATTCTAAAACATCATCTATTAGAAAATAGGGCAAGATCTAAAGCCTTGGAAGAAGAAGTAGTGAAAACTAGGAAAGAGATGGAGAAGTTTCAAGCCTTGTATCATCAGAATCTGTCAAGTATCAAAGCCTCAGAAGCATTAGCCACCATTATGAATCAAAAAAGGAATCCAAATCTGAAAACTGGTTTGGGTTATGAAGAATTATCAAGTAGTGGTCAGCCAAGAAACAAAGAACCCATCAAGTTTGTCAAAGCTATTGTCCATGTCAAATCTACAACCAATGACAACAAAAAACCTGTAGAAACAAAGGAAGACAATCAGCCCCCCAGGACAAGTAAAGAAAAAGGTGCCAGGACTAAATCTGTAGAACGAATAAATAATGCACTCCTTGCTCAAAGACATCATCAACATGGAAGAAATCGATTTGCTCAAAGAATACAACCACTTCCCAAGTACAAATAATTTTTCTATGGATATTGTTTCTACTATTCTAGCTTTGGTCACAAAGTTGTAAATTGTTCCTTAAGACTTAGACATGAGAAATTAAGATTTCAAAGGAATAAATATCTTCCACAACAAATAGTGATACAACCAAGTAACAAACCATCACAGATTGCAAATTTCCAAATTAAGTCTAGAGACATGCAACTGAGGAGGTCAAGAAATAATAAACAGTCAATGAGTAGACAACGTTGCAACACAAACTTTAACCTATTGAACAATGAGATTGAATGTTATAACTATCACAACTTTGGCCACAAAGCTTCAAAATACCATCTAAATAATTACAAAGCAAATCCAAGGATAAAGTTCTTAGATAGAAAGGCCAACACATGGAAAAGAAAAGATAGTGAAAAATGTGGTCAAGCACTTTCAACTCAAAAACAAAAGGCCTCTGGGAATATAAACATTGGATGTTCCAAGCACGTGACTGGAGACAAGGATAAGCTACTATCCATAAGTAAAATCAAAACAGGAAATGTGATCCTTGAAAATGATGAACCAGGCAAAATCAAGGAGAGAAGGATGATGAGTTTGAGTAATGACAAAGGAGATGCCCAGTACATTCTGCTTGTGGATAATCTGAAACATAATTTGCTCAGTACAAGTCAAAAATGTGACAGAGGCAGTGAAGAGGTGTTCATGTCCAAAGAATGTAAGGTGAACATAAACTCGAGACAAGTGGTGAATAAAGGTATATGGACAATTAATGATGTTGAAATTGAATCATCCCCTGCAAGTAAAGAAGAAGATTCAGATACAATAAAAGCATGTTCAGTTAGCATTTTTCCCATGGATGAAGTAGGAGCAGAACCATGTCATAAGCTGGAAGCAGAAGTCTTGAAGGTTGAGAAGGAAAATACCCAAAGAAAGTCCTTAAATAGCTCCATGACCCTGGATAAGATCTTGGATAGTCAGATATCACCAAATGACAAATTTGGTATTGGATATAACAAAGAAAAAATCAGTACTCCTAAGAAACCTGATACAGGTATTTTGTCTGTGAAATAGAAAAGAAGGTATGAGAGTGTTTGTAGCAGTTTTCTCTTGTGATTGAATATGGACATAAAAACTTGGATTGTATGCATCATGGAAGAAATATGAAATTGTAGCATTAGAAATCAATGAGAATCAATTGGGAGATCCAAGGGTTGTTTGAACAGTAACAAGAAACAATTACGCAGAGTGTCAGTGGGATAGCAACCTCTTCAACAACATCATTTTGTTTTACAAAATGATATACATGACATCCTGTAGAGATAATAAGAAGAAAGACCCTGTCAAGGAAAGTTAACCTTTAGGAACAAAAGGGGAAAAGAGTCAGCAGTAGAGAGATAATAGTGACAGGGGGAGTCATCCACTCATGAGAAGAAAATATTGATGAAGGAGTCCTAGTAAGAGAGGTGAGAAATTTTGAGTATTCTACAGAGGATACAGAGGAAGATGAAGATGAACAGGTCCAAGAATCAGAAAAAGAAGACTCTGGTTTGGATACAAACCTCTGCAGGCCTCAAATAAGAGAGTCCTTCCTGTTAGGGGGAGTTTGTGTTGGTCTCAATGCCAAAGGGGGAGATTGTTGGCAAATGTTTAACAGGCAGCATATGCTTGTCATTGATGGCAAGTACAACAGTGAAGATGGCATGAGTACAAGAAGAATTTAACAGATGGGAATCGGAAGTATTTTAGGAAAATGCTACATAGAAAGCTCAATAAGTTCAGAAGAGATAGTGCAGAGGATTGTTGGCAAGTTTAACAGGCAAAGTGATCTTTTTATTGATGGAAGGATCAGAGTGTGCATCGATGGAAAAACAGGAACAAAGTAAGCTCAAGAGGAATTAGCGCTAAGTTGAATACAGTGAATAGGTGTACACCAGGGATGAGGTCAACTCATTGCTAAAGCTCAAGAGAGATAGCGTACTCAAGATCTCAAGCGGATCAAAGGTTGAGGCCCTTGACACTTAGAAATTCTTCCAAGTAAGGAGGATGAGTAATCTCGAGAAGAGAAGCGTCAGTGATCATTGGATCCCATCTTGAATTCTTGATGGTCGTCAGAATTGATTGTAGACAAGAAGAACATGCATAAGAGGAAGACAGATCTTAGGTGTCAGATCTGAGCATAAGATCCGACTATCGTTGGATTAGGAAGAACCTGCACGTTCATTAAAGTGCAAGGAGAAGTGGGTATACAAAATCATGAAAGAAGGAGGACCATCCATCTACTGGCAGGACACGTGGACACAGATCAACATTTCGCTGACTGGAAAGTCAAAGTTTAGAAATGCTCCAACCTTTCACCTCTCAAAATCACGATATGCAAAATCATGATTTAATCGTAGTCGTCAAATCAAGGTGTGATATGGACCGTCGATCCAACTCTATTTCGGAGTTTCATGGATCAGGAGTTGGAGATGTAAAAGAACATTCACCACAAGAATGTTGAAATCACGATATGCGAAATCACGATTTATTCATAGCCGTCAGATCGAGGTTTGTTCTGGATCGTTGATCTGAGCTCCATCTAAGAGCTTCACCTTTCATGACTTGGAGAGGTAAGAAACATAACCACTGAACTCATGAGATGAGAAATCATGATTTAATCGCAACCGTCATATCAAGGTGTGATCTAAACCATTGATCTGGCTCCATCTTGGAGCTTCTCCTATCACGACTTGGAGAGGCAAGAAACATAACCTCCAAACTCGCGAGATGCGAGATCGCGATAAGATCTGAACAATCGGATCTATGGAGATTTCAATCGTCGATTAGATGAAGTGTATAAACTCGTGAAGCACCTTTTTGGCACAGCGTATGGTCACTGCCGATGGTCACGAGAAGGGAAGGAGTCAGTTCTGATAAGCTCCATTTCGGGGTTTTGGGAATCACAACTTGGAGAGTCGAGATGCCTCATCTCCATATTCATGAAATGCCAAATTGTGAAAGTGATTTATGCATAAGCACTTGGTCATAGACATGGTCATATAAAGGAAGAATCCAGTGAAAAAAAACTCCATTTCAGAGTTTTGGAACTCGCGACATGGAGACTCAAGAAGTCTCATCGCAGAATCTTCGAATTGCGAAAGTGCAAAATGGGTAAATAACACAAGAACCCTTTAGATTTAATCCAATGATGAAGGTGAATCTAAGCATAATCAGAGGGCTACTATTGCACGTCACAGTGTAACTACCAGAAACCACTGATGGTTTCTTCCAGAGGACTCGAAGACACTTCGGGGTGATTGACAGAGGAGATGAAGAGTCTCTGGGAATCTTCAAGAGGGATGAATATGCTCATGGAGGTGATTGACAGTTGGATAAGCATTGAAGCTTGTAACTAGAACAGAGAAGGTGAGCTCGACTGTCACAGAGAAGACGAAGAGTCTCAACTGCCAGAGAGGTTGAGGAATCTTTGCATAACATACAATGATGTTGAACGAGTGGAAAAACATCTAGAGAAGATGAAGAGTCACGATGATGATCAGATAGAGCACTCGAGTTATGGAGGATATCGGTGTGGTGTGAGTATGCATAGGTATTGCACACATTGCATGCACAAGGTGCACAAAAGCTATAAATACATAATACAGAGAAGAGATAGGGTTGTTGTTGGAGTTGCTATGGTTGTTTTTGTTGAAGGTGATTCATGCGTGAAGAAGGAGGAGAGTGCAGCAGCTGAATTGAAAAAACAAGGAACTGTGCAGTGAATGGAGATGGTGCATAGAGCATAAAAAGAAAAAGAATAGACAGCGCAAGTCATGTGTGCAAGAAGGCAGTGAGGCAGACAGAGAAACGAAATGCAATAGAACAGTGATGAGTCTGGTAAGCCATTGTTGAACATTATATCACTGTTATAATTTTCAATAGTAAATATTTATATTTCAAGGTGGAAGGGAGGTGCTAGGGAGGATTGTTTTCATCATAGGTTCAAGTGGGTGCTTGAACACAGGGAGTTGTAGCTTCCATCTGGTTGCATCCAGAGAAACCAAGGTGGCAGGGTGGTGCAAGGGAGAACTCTTGTTCTCTGTTATACAAGTTGGTGCCTGTATGATTGGAAGTTGGTGCTTCCATCCAATCAGTACTGGAAACACTTAGGGAGTTGGTGCTAGAGAAATCAGGGAGTTGGTGCTTCCTTCTAATGGGTGCTAGAGAAAACAAAGAATGGGTGCTCTCAACAAGTAGCAGCTTGCAAAACTGAGGTTGTAGCCTCATTATGAGTTGGTGCTCATATGTATGATAATGTAAAGAATGTAACTATTACTTATCATATAAAGAAAAAGAGGTTTTTACCCTAGATGGGTTTCCTCGGAAAATATGTCTATATGTTTCTCATATATGTGACTGATGTTGAATATGCCATTGTTTATTTCCATGCATTATTGTGATCATCATTCAGTGTTTTTGCAAAGAGTTTAAAAGAAGCATAATTGTTTAAGCACGGTAACAACTGATTCACCCCCACCCCCTCTCAGTTGTCCAACACTAGCATGGTTTGATGTTCATGAGGTGACTTCCCTTGCTCATGTTGAGGATTCATACACATATTGTTGTTTTTTATGACATTTATTATACCCTCATGTCAAGCATTTCCCTCTTCTACATATTTTTATGCCCTATTACTTGGTGGAGGAGCCTATCATGGAATGCCCTATCCTTGTGGGATGATTTCACACTTGTTTGGGCTTTATTTGGATATTACTCATCATCCCATGTGGAGTGCTCACCCTCCTTGCATACATGTTAATGGATGGTCTTATTTACATGTTAAGGGATGGTCTTATTTATTGATTGATGAGGGGACACCCCTTTCTTTATGGATTTATTTTATCATTGATGACATTTCAAATGTGTTCTTCATATATAATTTGATGCCTTATTTCATGGATCCACTTTCTTGGAACTTATTTTGAGGAAGACATCCACCATTTGAGGCCATTCTGTACTTTTCCATGCTTTATTTGACGGGATGTTTCTCTTGAAGGTCTCACACTTTCTATCATTGGAGGTTTGACTTAATTCAAACTTCTAGTTTGTGGAGATGTCCACCTTTGGATGTTACATTTCATACCTTTTATTTCTTGTTGATGGGACATCTCACATTGGGATCGAGAGGTTTCATGGTTTTATGTCCTAGATCATGAAGGAATATGCCCACTTATGGATGTTGCTTGAAGTTATGTTTATTCTTATTATTGAGGACACCCACCTTTCTTGGAGCCTTATTTCACTTGTCAACTCGCCTTGTGTTTCATTTGGGCGCCCTGCCTCCAGCTCATCTTCTTGCCTAGTGCTCCTTGTGTGGTAATTTTTGTGCCTTTCATGTGGGTGGGAGCACCTCTTGCCACTTTAACTAAGAGAATAAAAAATAGATCCACTTTATTTAATGAAGTAAATTTATTGATGGTTCATCCATTGGGGTTGCAAGCTAGGAATCAAACCTACTAGAAATTGGCATTGGCAAGAGGAATGAAATTATGATTATGTTCAAAATTATCCAATTTGTGTTGCTAGTGTTACCCCTCATTTTACATGAGGCCTACACTAGTATTTTTTCACTACTCTTGTTATCTTCATCACAAAGGTAGGTTTACAAATTGATCTTTCGATGGCCTAGGGGTTGTGATTGCATTTGATGAGACTATTAGTGATGTAGTCATGGATGGCTAGATGATGTTGATGCTCTAGTTGTCTTAGTAATTGATTTCCTTTCATACTAATAGAATTGGTTGTGGATTCCATTATATGATCATTATTGGATGGTTGATGATACATGTTGATGTATGAATCCCTTGATGGAACAACCCTAACAATTTTTGGCTAAGATAATATTGTATTGGCATCTTTGTTTGCTTGGAATTCAACCCTTCTTTTCTGGTCTTGGTGTTGACTGCCGACTATCCCCCCCTCTACTTTGGTATAGTAGGTGGTACCATAGAGGCCATAATATTTTATACTTCCTACCCAAGGTGACAACACAGGGAAGGTGGTGTTGTACCTAGGATTGACGTTGGCTAGACTCACTCGGACTCCTTGGTGGGTTTCCCACTACTCAGTTAGGTAACTTGCACCAAGGCATTAGTTAGTTAAGCAAGTTGTCAACGTAACTTTACCACCCACCGAAACTCAGCCCCTTCATGCATCGATCCTACGATGTTGGATTCCATCACCAACTAGCGCTTCTTTGTGAGAAGGTTTGTTTTCATGCTTGACTCCTAGATTAATTAGCATACATGTTAGATAATAAAAGTGTGAAAGAGTAACACTATGGTAATAATTATGAGATTACTGTGATACCAACAAGATACTAGTAATGAAGTAGAACCATTGTACTAATTAGTGTTACAACTTGATAGAATAATGATTATGCATATCCAATTTCATAGACTAAGTTAGTGGAGTGATGTTAGTTCTCTTTTTTTTTCTCTCTCTTAAATGTTGGGATTAATTATTCCCACTTGGTTTGGGACATTTGAAACATTGTATCCCCTAAATCTCTTGTGGTTCTTTAATATTGAACTATGGCCTCCTATTGCATTTCCTTTAAAACCAAGACTAGTTCCACATCTAAAACCATTGAAGGATGTATTCTCAATACATATTTCAGATTAGTACTTTCAACCCTCACATACAAGGTCATGGTAAGTTCCTCCTCCTTGTATGTATGGGATTAAGTAGATCTACTTTCCCCATTTTGTATTGAAAATCATTATCTTCTCAATTTTTTCTTTAGTTTATTCCATTTTTCCTTCCATATTTGCTCTCAAATTTAAGTTTTAATTTCCTCAACTTTTAATTGTGTCCAAATGTTGCACCCTTAAAATTTACGACCTTTCTTCTAGGGAAGAGACTAATTGTTCATGTTTCTCCAAGGGTATAACTTATCACCTATTAGATTCTACTATAGCCTTCCATTTAATGATTTCTACCTATGTTTTCTTGATATGTTCCAATAAAACCCATGTGATTATGTCAACAACTACCATTCTAGTAGGTTCTTGAGTTTCTTTCATACATGGTATATTTGGTGTAGGGCCCAGTGAAGGAATATGTGTTTGTTTGGCTACATGGGTCTTTTTCCTTTCTCTAAGTTTCATGATCCTACTAATGTACTCACTTGTTTATATGGATCATGGTTTATATGAGATAATGATCCTCTTATTTCTAGCAATGTGGTAGTAATGTCCTTAATTATGTCCCATGTTTTTGAAAAATAAGTATCTTTCTCCCATTGTTCTATCCTCTCAATTTTCCTTCTTTAATTTTTAGTACTAGTTCCTTAGGGGTTAAGGACCTTATCAACACTCTTATTTTTCAATTTTTATCAAAATTTTAGGGTCTACATATATTTATGTGACAATCTATAAAGTGTTTTATCACTAGTCTTTGGAAATCATAGGGATGATAGCAACGAATGTGGAATAATTAGTTGGTTAAAATAGTATAAATGTTTCCAACCAAAGTGTTCAAAATGAAAAACAAATTAATTTCTAATCGATAACAATATTTGTTAGGCATATCTAAAAATCATAGTTATACCTTTTCCTGGGACTACAGTGACATGTACATAATCCATCCAAACATTTTCAAAAATCACATCTACATCAAGTACAATTCCCTGCCAATTAGAAGCCACAAAGGAGAATGAATGTTACACTTAAAGACATAATTAAATATAAACTATATAAAATTTTATATGTAGGTTTTATATACCCTATCTTAGATAGTGAATGGGTGTTGCCTTTGATTATTGTTCCCAAGGAAGGAGTAACTAGACAATTTGTGTGGACTATAGGGAACTTAACAAAGCCACTAGAAAGGAAATGATTCCACTATATAAGGACTATATGAATAATATTGTTTTAGTGGAATAATTAAGGGGTAGGTCTTGCCATCATGCATAATTGTTTTTATGTGTTTGGTTGGTATTTACATCCTCTTTGTCAAGGTATTCCTTAATTTGTATAGTGTTGGGATACAAATTTTGCATACACTTTGAAAGTAATGTGTCCTTATGTATTTCTTTCAATGATAAAGCATTGTCAAGAGTGATAATAGACTAGATACTAGTTCCAAATAATTCTTCATCATCAACTTGTCCTACCCACAATGGTATTTTAGTTTCAATAAAATGTTTAGTAGGAGGATAGAGAGAAAGTCTCTTTTGGGAAAATCCTTAAGAAATTTTCATGTCCCGTATTCAATAACCAATGTAAGTATCTATTGTAGATAACCATGGTCTTCCAATGATGATGGGATTTCCATTAATGAGTTTATCCTCGGGTTACAACATGATAAAGTCTACTAGATATTCCTGGGAGCCTATTGATATTATCACATCTTATAATATTCCTTCAAGGATGAAAATAGACATGTCTATCAACCAAAGTATAGTGGGAGTGCGTCTTAATAATTCTCTCAAAATTAATTGAGGATTGTCTCCTTGTCATTACATTGATTGTGACCCCTAAATATATCAAGGTATTTTGGATTAAGTACATGTTTATGTCTACATCTACTACAAGGATTACTAGATTAGAATAAATAGGGGCCTTACTATCTATAAATGGGTCATTTCAATCCAATGCAATATTAGCCTTCAATTCAAAACATAAATTATTCAAGCCACAAAATCTACCTTTTTCCCTCCATTCACAAATCAATATCAATTATGGAGCTGATATTTACAAGATCTCATTGAAAAACATTTAGATCCATTTCCATAGGATATAGAGTATTTTGGAGTGAAAATATTTCCTCACATCATGAGATCAACAAGCTACCCTATAACATTAATTGTGGGTGGATCTATTTTCATCATTCTAGGTTTCTTGATGCATGGTTCCTTGATAATTTTTTTGTATATGGGCACATCTTTGAAAGCTTAAAGAATTGGAATTTTGACAGATAGAGTTTTTAGTTATCCTAAGAGTTTAGTTTTAAATTCGTTGTATGTCCTCTTTTATTCAATCCTCTTTAGATAAGACATTTTTTCTCGGTGCATCTTATTGAAAAGGAAACTAGGTTTCTTCTTGGACATCTAGATTATAAGTCCTTAGGTGGATTTTATTTCTCTTTCTAGATTTCAACATTATCTAGGAGTTTATTCTACGCACCCACATTGTATTCACATTAGTCCCATTGACGTACTTTTGTGGTCATTTTTTAGACATTAATAACATTATCTTATCTTATCTACATCTCTAGCAATTATTAACAACTAACCATGGATGCCTTTTCAATTTCAACAAGTTGTTTGGGATTGAATCACCCTCTTCCATATTCATTAGGAATCCACTAAAGTAGGTTGGTTGACTAAAGAAGAAAATAGAATTGGCATTGTCAATGAAAGTACTTCAAAGAGAGACCAAGAGCACAATAAGTCGATGAAATATGTTACATGAAGCATTTCAAATAAAGATGGTCTAGTCATGGTACAAAGTTGGTTTGTTTTCATGCTTGACACCTAGATTAATTAGCGTGTGATGCTTGTTCTCCTTAGTTGGCCTTAGGATTGAGTCTGTGTCTAATGGCATCAGTTCTAGGGTCTTCCAACTAGCATCGTGTCCTATTACCACCACTTGTTGGCATGTGTCATTTGACTCCAAATATGACCCTATAATGCCCAGATAGTATACCAATAGTAATAGAGAATAATACAATTGTGAAAGAGTAACATTATGGTAATCATTATGAGCTTATTGTGATACCAACAGGATACTAGTAATGAACTAGTATTACATCTTGATTGACTGATTGTTTTTGTCATTAATGGTGTTATAGGACATACAAGAAAACATGTATTTGTCAGATCTATCTTCATTGAGTGAGGGAAGTTCAAGTAGAATAGAGGAAAGTGAGACATCTAGTAGGTCTAACATGTGGAGATCAACTAGAGGTGAGAAGATCAGAAGAAAATTACATAGACGGATGGACTTGTTTCTTTCTAAAGGGGGATCATGTTCTTATGATCATGAGAGAATAGAAGACATTGAGATGACCTTGAGGTACAAACATATAGTGAAACGATGGGTACCCAAGGATATTCCTGAATTAAACACTGATTTTTTTGTAAATGAAAGGATATACCAGATTGTTCCATCGTCATTACATGGTTTGGGGATATTTTCCATGGATGGAATAAAGGTATGTTACAATAGATTAAATGAATTGATGGAGTACATTGGACCCTGTTATATCTACAAATATTGGATACAAATAGTCCAATATACAAAACGTATGTGAAGATAAGGCTTGGATGCAAATTATATACAAATAAAAGACAAGGAGAAAAATAAAGGAGAAACTATCTATATTGATGGAAGGCCAAAAGCAGTGGGGAATATTGCAGGGTTTATAAACATTACATGACCCATGACCAAAAATAAGAAACCCAATTACGTATTTGAGGGGCGTGAAGGAAACTGTGTATTCATATGTGCAATAAAATCAATAGTTGCAAGGGAAGAGTTATTGATTGATTACAATTTGAATCGAATAGATAAAAATGTTGTTATTATGGGGGCGATACGTATACTAATTTACGCAACCTGTAAGAAACGACTCTTATATTTATGATTTTCATTATGTTCTTTATGGTGTTAATCCATTTGGATAACTTTAGTTTGTTTACTCAGTGTGGCCTATTTTTGTTATCAACAATAACATTCCTCCTTAGATGTCAATAAAGAGGGATGATTTCTCATACATTTGAATTTATTTTTCATGATAATGATCACGATTCTAATTTTAATGTAATGTGGCAAGATAATCGTCGTAAATCAAAAGCGGCCTGAGAACAGGTAAACGAACAACAATTTTCAAATTGCATTTAATGTGCATTTTATTTCTGTGGAGATCAGTTATTGTATTTGTTTACATAACTGAATTATCATTTATTTTGTTGAATATGTATTTGGTGGGCCATGATGTTGATAATGATTCTCTTGGTGAAAGGTATTTGTATGAATCCCCTGACCCTATGGTTTTAATTAGAAAAAACATCAATAAAGAAAACAAGGAACTAGCTCACTTGTTAGATATTCTAGATCAAACTCCTGAGGTCAAATAAAGGATCAAAGAAGTTATGAAAAGGCTTAAGACATATAAGATAATAACCATAATTTCAAGTGGTTTTATTTTAATGTCATAAGATTAATTATGAAAGATTGATTTTTAACTTTTACATTATCTAAAGAAAAAAATGTTTTCTTTCTTATATAGATATTTTTGGATCTTGCTGACCCCGACATGCATAGTGTTGGTAGTAGTGGCGCTACACAGAAACCATAGGGTCCCGACACAGGCCCTCATAAATTTTCCAGGACATAGCTATTCAAATCTCCACCTTCCACACCATTAGGTGGGAGCCACGACACACACACCGAGGAAGAAACCACACATGTAGGCTCTGGAGGTGGTGATGGAGATGAGGTTGATGATTTGACCAACTATATGGTTGCTTTTCCTAAATAAATATGTGTGACCATCACAGGGACCCTTAAGGGAAAATTTATGGTCAACGAGGAAGATATTCCATTAAAGCAATTTAAAGTCCCATGTAATTTTTAAAATTTTAATTGTTTCATGTTCTCTATGTAGACAAATATAAATCATCTAAATTATTGTTTTTACATTAATAATCACATAATCTGTTTTCGTGTATGGAATAATGATTTTTATAGGTCCTTGGAGAATAAGGCGTTGTTGATTTTTTGTCCCACCATATGAGAGAGGTGGAATTCCTAGAATTCCAACCTCAAAAAAGAATTGATGGATTATCTTGAAATCATTTTTGGTGTAGACAGATTTAATAAGACCTTGGCCACTGCCACATCTGGCCAATATTTAAAATATACACGAAAAACATATAGGAATTACTTGAAACAAAACAATAGGTACAAGAGTCATCTGATGATTCTAGAGAGGGAGTAGAAGGCCCTCATTGAGGATGCAAAAGAGAAGAAATTCGAAGATGAAGGAAAAACACCCTCTGGTCCCAGAAGGTAAATTACAATTTCAATTCAATACCTTCAATTTTTTTAGATGTAAATAAAATCGTGGTATATATTAAGATACTTGAAACTTTTAATGATAAGTTGACTAACACATCAAAGGAAACAAAATCAAGGCTTGCCAAATGTGGCCAACACAGGCTAGGCCAGGGTGGCTACTTGAAGTTGCAGTCACGAATTGTAAGTACCTAAATATCTTATTTGTATCGCCTTAAAACTTTTAGGTAATTGTAGCATATAAAATTAAAAATGCATACTCTTATACAATGCAGGGTGACAAGTTTGTTATTGAAACCATGGAGGAAGACCTCCAGCTTGGTTACAAGTACGGATATAAAGTTTGTAGTTGAACACCGAAAAAGCTTGGGGTAGTTACCAAGAACCACTTTGCAGGATAAGGTAAATAAAATTCAATCCACATTAACCTTTATTATTAATATAATATAGTCATCTTTGATATCATCGATAAATTTAATGTTTTACAACTTTGCTTTAATCAAGGGAGCAACACTGTCAATAAACACACTAGTATTGGAAAGCAATGCATCGATAGTGGTTTGCAACCAAAATATGGTTATCCAGTGCAGTCCCATTTCATAGGGGTGTAGCCCCATGATGGTGCTATGACTGAGCTAGCACATGACGATAATATGGATTTATTTTAATCATATACTTAATAATTTCATAGTTATACATTTTGTACTTATATTTTTTTGTACTTATACATTTATGATTTTCCTTATAAAGTTTGTGGTATCAATGGAAGAGAATGTTGTACTTGAGGGTCATACATTTGAAGAAGAGCACGTAGGGGAAACCATTCCAACAGTGTCGACCAGTGCACTAGGTAAATAATGACATTGCAGGTGTTTTTTTTAATATTATTGAACTAGTTCAATGATATTTACAAACTAGCCATCTAAATTTTATATTTTTTTTTCTTTTGTAGGTGATGCCTCATCACAACGGCATCCATTACCCTGTGAGTAGCCCATGACTAGGCATGCTTTGCATGAGAGGAAGGAATCATAATCAGATTTTGAAGAGCACCCAGAGAACGAAGACGTAGATATTGATGAAATGTTTAGGAACTATAGAGCTAAGAAGAAGAGGCTAGCTAAAAGTACTAAATGATGATGTACGTGAATATTTTAATAACTATTCAATATAAAATCTATTTTCTATGAAATTTTGTTTTTTAATTGTTGGGTCACCAAAATGCCATTCTTTTACCAACCTTTTACTTCACTTTTCACCATATTCTGCTTTCCTGCAGCCTTACATTAAGACCATTTTCATGATTACATATGAGTTTAGACCTATTATTTTCCAAAGAATTCATTTTAGTATTTTGAGTGAATTTATGATTAAATATTGGAAAAATAACATGTTTTCACTTATATATCAAAGTGGGATGAGTTCTATGATGTTTACAGGTGCATTTTAATACTCCAACAAATTCATATGATGAAATAGAATAAAGCCTATTTTCACATCAATTTCCATTCTCTAGTTTTCAGATGTAAAGTGCTTTAGTGCAATGTATGATGTTATGGAATAGTTGTTAATTTTCTCTTAGGAGAATTGAGATCACTCCAAATGGATCAAGGAAACATTTTATTTCATTATAAACAATTGTGAATATTGCTATGTATATATGTTTATTTTTGTTGTAAATATTTCAATAGATTTATATCTTAGGTATTGGGGAATTGAGAGTGATGTGAGTCGGGGGGGGGCATGGGGCAGAGGCCATAAGAGCTTCCACCTTCACGTGGTTGGCCCTGCTCAGTATGGAATAATTATTGGAGTCGTTTAATCTTGGAGCAAACCTCCTTAGATCCAACGAAACAACAACAAAGTCAATGTTGACGTCGTTGTTGCTACTTCAAATCAAGGGAGGCAGTTTGATCAAATATTAGACGTGTGGTTCTAATAAATTATTATTGAAACCAAGAGGATCTCATCCAGGTATGTTCTGACACCTTTATAAAAATCCATCTTAGAGTAAATAATGCGCCACAAATATGACATGTATTGATTTTTTAGATATTTTTGGAGGTTGAATGATTTTGGCAGGTATTTTAAGATCTTTCTTTGTCGATTGAGGGAAGCTTAAGACTAAAAAAGGGTCATACAACTGAAGAGAAACACACAGGGGAAACCATTCCAACTGTACTGCTGACCAATTCATGAGATCAGGTGTGATTGCTCCTTTCAACATAGTTTATATAGCCATGAATTCTAGTTATGTTTAATGTTTATGAATTGTTATGTGATTATTTATTAATGCAGGGTTTTCTATGTGATAATTTATTGAGATATATCATATGTTTAGTACTTGTCATGTTCTTGCCTTACATCTAGTAATGGTAGATATGAGTCCATTTATATTAAGTGAAAGAAACCTTGGCTTCCTTTAGGGATTGATGAAGTGTTAGTTCATGCATATACTACTAGGGGTCCTCCTAGAATAAGGCCAAATGAACTGAGAAAAATTTCCATAAATAGTGTTGTTGCACTATGCCTCCTTTTTTCTAAGCATTGTTCCAAATCATGGAGCATTTACTGTTACCATCCATCCTAATATAAAGATCATCTTACCACTATGTTTGTTTAATATTTGTCTTGCCATATCCGTTCCCATAGTTCATTTTTACCTTTGAGTCATCTCATGGATACAACAACTTATTAGTGGTCTATTTTGAGCCATAAAATAAAGGACTTTCATTTGATGAACTTCTACAAGTTTTCTCAAGTTGCTTTCTGGATCACTTTAGGATTATTTATTGGGCCTAGTTAAGTGAAAACAAATTGTTGTTCATGTTTTCACCCCTATCCCTCTACCTCCACACCCGTGTTTCCATGCGATATGTAGAGGTGGCCTCCTCCGTACCTCCACACTTGTTTTCCTCTGAATATGTTTTATCTATCCTAAGTTTTTTTTTCCCTTCCCCTTGCACACATCCCAAGACACCTTTCATCAAACCACAAGCTGACATGTGGCACATTCAACCAAATCATGACATGTGGATTTATCCTAGTTGGACACTTGGCAAGTATGGTTGTCTAGTGGTGACTGAGCAATGACATGGAAAGGTTACTAGGTGGCGATATGGAAACCAAAAATTACACTAAGAAAAATATACATATGTTTTATGTGACTCAATATCTTCTACCACACTCTATACTAATAAGGAGGCACTCTTCTTTATAAAGAGCTCAATCTGCCCTCCCAAAATGCATGCGGGATAATAGGGCCAATTTTAATCAATAACTCAGATTGCACAAGGAAACTAGTTGACGATGGTTGAGTCTCCATCTTTCAAATACCATATCTTGAGCTCTTGGTGTTAATATTGGGTAAACAAGAGCTCATCAAAAAGATACAAAGGATCTTGCAATGTTTTTCTGAAAATTTCAAACTCTCTCTCTCTCTCTCTCTCTCTCTCTCTCCACACACACACACATATTACACAAGGTTGCTTGAACCCTGCCACCTATACATCAAAATCCACCTAGAATGGCCATGACATATCCATCTCATTCTACTAGTCCACATCACTTGTATAGGTCCACATCGTCTATATGGTTCCACGCCATTTTTTAGGGTTTTTCTCTAGAATTTAAAATATATATTTAATTATACATTTTGCTTCCATTTTTCAAACCACTACCATGAGTTTTCACATATGATTCCTCCAATTCAACTCATTGAACACAATTTTCAACCCATCACCTACCAAATTTGTCACCATTACATATAATTAGACCTCTATGCCTCATCCAGAATTGGGGATTTTACCAATTTCACAAGTTTCCCAAATTCTTAAACATAATCACTATGTAAATCCATAAATTATATCATTAACACTTCCATGCCTTCCATATTCTTTCTGAAGAAATTATTTTTTCATTTCAAAACCATGAAAACTAATGACCCTATATACCTTTCTTTATTGACATTTTGTCAATCATATGATATGCAACAACATTTTCTCCAATTTTCACAAAACTGTTTTAAATTTGGGGATTCTCTTCTATTACACCTCCGTAAGTAGTCCAATTACTCCAACATCATTACAATTGGGTAAATGAAGCACTCAATTTAACATTTGCAGGCTTCAAATACTATTTTCCCCAATTATTATCCATGAGGCATTTAGTCAAACACTTGACATGAAAATTCTAATTTCTTTATATATAATCTAACTTCTAGCCCATACAACCCCAATGTTGTAATGTGTAGCTTTAATACCACTTCATAATGTACACAGTCATCTCATTAAGCTGAAAAGAACAATATTACTTGGAATTTCTAGGCAATTGAAAATTTGTAGCCAAAATACATTTCCCATAAACAATTACTCCACAACCTATGAGCACATTTAGCCATCTCATCACATAAAACATATTTCTACTCGTACATTTATTAATAATAGTTGGCACATGGACAATTACATCAACATTAATATGCATTTACAATAGTAATCATAGATATCTCTTTCAAATACTTGTAATTACATCATATTTGTGATTATGGATCCTTCTAGCATACCCACAAGGCCATTTTCAATAAACTAATATGGTTGGACATTAAATTATATAATAGAGGTAGAATGATTCTCTCCACATTAAAATATATGGTTGTAGACGCCTCAAATATGCATAGAAATCATTACCCAAAAACCTAGAATGCATTGTTGATCCCATTGGTAATTCAAGACTAGTATTTCTTCAATTAATGCATAATATTTTAACACGACAAAGCCACAATGATCAATCTTCAATAATTAAATAATACTAGTTAATTACCTATCTGATTTAATGGGTGCACTTGGGGAATATATCCATGGGAACATTTTTCATCCCAACTATAAACACCACATCGTGTAGGTTCCACCCCTATGCTAAGCAATGAAACACTGAGGGAAAATTAACTATGTATGGCTATGGTTTTCTTCCCTTATCCCAACAACTAAAAAATACATCCAAGTAATTACCTCTCATCCCATTCTTTCTATATAATTCCCACTCTATAGCCTCTCTTTGCCCCTCATCCTTGAACAACACAATAAATGGGATCCCCTTCAGTGCTAAAATATCCCTCAGGATATCCCACATCCATCCAAGGATCCAAATTAGTATAGCTAGGAGATATCTAATGCTATAATCCAAGGAAAACTCTTTTGTAAATCAATTCCTCTTAACCCCAGAAATAACTCATGAAGATTCTCATGGATTCCACATAATTTCATGGTTTCAATTTTTTGCAACAATATTGTGGTAGAAGAATGTCCATCTCCCCTAGCATACATGAATGGTATATTTAATCAATGGTTTTCCCCGTGTTATTTGATCCCAAAGATTGCATGCAAAACTAGGCTTACATGACTAATACATGGGCCCCTTATAAAACTTAAGAAATAACATAAGGAAAATAATACAAAGGGATATGTAGGCTTGGGGAAATGACACATGGAAAAAACAAAAAAATATTATTTTAGTGACTCCCCTACTTCCCCTATTGTTGGTTCATTTCCCCCATGGTGCTCCTAAGGATATATCAACCCCAAAGTGCATGTGTTTATTAGTTTATTAATTATATTATTTATTCAAATATAATGAAATGGTAATTTACTTACCCACTTACCATATACTTTCATATTATGGTCATACACTCATAAAGGGTATTACAAAAAAGGGAAGACCCTTAGGGACCCACAAGAAAGTTTGAGCCTCCACGTAGAAAGATGATAGGTAGATTTACAAGTTCCTTCAGCAATGAGCATGGTTAAAATTACCATTCAAGTGTTATTGAGTGCACACAATAGAAACCTGAAATTTGATGGCCCTACAAACGACCCATGACATTATTTACCAACATTGTTCACATAAATTAACACTTCTATTGTAAAATAAATTGAATCTACAACATGTTGTAGCCTTTCAAGCAACATAGTAGCTTGCACACCCACCTACGATTGCAATTAAAGAAAACATAAAAAAAGGTAATCCCTCTTGGAAAGACATTTGGTAAAATTGTGAACACAAAAGTGAATGTTTGATCTAATCACATCCAACGTTTTGTCGAATTTGTAAGCGTTTCCCTACTGGTAGATTCTCTTTTTGTTTGTATAATTTTGTCTTTACCATGTATTTGAGGCATTCATTGAATTATTAACTTTATCTAGAATGGAAACTCTCATAAGTCTATTTGGAAACCATGCCCTAAACATTTTAGAAACAAAATACCCACTAAGACATGGACTTCCATGAGGTCATCATATGAGTTATTTTAATGGGATATTAATATCATTACCATTAACCAAGTGAGAATAATTTT
>JZKD02S1928614.1:237011-253476 GCA_000966675.3 Picea glauca | reverse complement strand
ATCCTCTAGGTCACTTAACCCATATCTAGGTCACTTCCTTATTTTAGGGTTAACCACTTTCTATAAATAGAAAGTTATCCATTATTTTATTAAAATAATTCTTCTTGATTTTGTCACTTTACTTTATCATTAAAATAATGATTTCTTATTTTCAAGAACTTTGACTTCTTTGACCATTTGGCGCTTCAAGCCATCATATGGGGGTCCTCCAACTTCACAAGGTCATAACTCTCAAACCATGAGGAGTTATGTGACATTCCACATACCACCGGAAATGGCATGACAAACACTATCCATCTAGGATAGTTTCACCAACACAGTCATTGATCTTCATCTCATTATTCTACATACAATCATGGGTTCTCTCAACCACAAATCAACCACAAAGCATATTTCCATGAAGGATTTCACCATAAGGGGACCACTTTGGAGTTCATCCATTTGTACTTCTTATTAATCATGACAAAAAAATAATGAGTCATCAAACTATGCATAATATATGAAAGAATCCATCTTCATCATGTATCAACAATAACTCATCGATCCATCTTCATCTATGCATATTGATCCATCTTCATCGATTGGTTTCCACTTTACATATGTCATTTTCATAAAGGATAATACATATACATTGTTCATCAATCAACAATCAATCAAGATTATCAATCAATCCATCCATTGACATCAATCAATCACTTGACATCAATTAATCACTCAAACACTTGACATCAAAATAATCAAACCATTGGCATCAATGACAACATGATCCAACAATCTCCCCCTTTGGCATTGATGGAAATACCAACATTGATTTCAACACCAATCATAGACAAGGCATGCTCTACATCAATAGTCATCAATCACAACCATGTGACTATATCTCCCATAACAATGTGACTATCTCTTCTCATTAGACTATGTCTTTCTATCAATAAACATCAATCACATCAATGTGACTATCTCTCCCCCTTTGACATCAATGGAAAAGGGCCATTCTCCTCTTGGGGCTGATCCCCCTATCTTTTTGCCGCTGAATAATCTCTCCCCTTTTGAACAAGGTATATTAATATGATGTAATGTTGAAAATACATTTCTCATGCTCCCTCTATGACCATCACTCCCCCTGGAATTATGCCTCTATGTTCTTTCCTCAAGTATAGAGATCTTTTCTAGGTATGCATTTGATAAGTATTTCCTCCTAGAATCATAAGAAGCATGACTCCCCCTATGGGTATGTCTCCCCCTATTTTCAACTGGATCATAGATCAACCACTCTCTCTATGACAATCCTTGGACCTCTTCATGCATCAAACTTGTGCCATACCATACATCATGAAGCAAAAGATATGTCAATAATGAAAATAGAGAATCATGAACAAGATATCAACCAAGTACATCATGCACAACATCCATGTGCATCAACCATGTATGTCAACAGATATGATCCATGGAATGTATCCACCATATGCCAACATGTGCATCTACCAATATGCCAACCATGTGCATCTACCAATTATTCCAACCATGTGCATCTATCAATATTCCAAACAAATACCATCTATGAGTGTACCATCATGCATCATCGCTTGCACCAAGCAAGTATATCAACCATGCATCAACAATCTATGACTCCCCAATGATGTACAACATGACTATCAACTCAACTCACCAACTACATGTCTCAATATGTAGCCCAACCACATGCAAAATGTATGCACCATGATATCCAACATATGCTTCCAATAATACATCATAAGATATTTCAATGAAACTTAAATATGTACCAGCCATGTACCCCAACAGATCAACATCAATCCATACTCATGGGTTAGTGCCATGCACCCAAGATTTATTTTACATCGTCACCTTACATGATCTAACATAGAACTATGAAAACCTACAACAAACAATATCAGAACCTACAATAAACAATGTTAGACTCTACAACACCGAGTTATACCAACATATCAAGTTGCAATCCATGTTCATTTCCTTTTTCCCAAGGCTTTACCACATATACGCAGTATTCTGCACAACAACTCACGTATGTACACGACCTATTCAAGGTCAGCCTGCGTATGTATGCGACTAATACCACTGTCACCATGTATGCCTTTGTGGATAACACACTTGAACTCCCTTGCAGTCTTTCATTCTGATCTGGCTGCTCTGTCTTCTTCACCCACTTTAGATATCCCTGCTCCTCAGAATTTGAGCTCTGAGCATCCATATTTTCAAATATGTCTCCCTTTCTTACTTCATTCCTTCTTCTAGCCATGCTATGTGAAGTCCTCATCATGGACTTTCTTCTTGTGTTACAACAATCCTGGGATTTGTTGCCAAATCCACTACAGTTGTAGCATCTCATGGTGTTACAGTGAGAAACAATGTATCCTACTTTATCACATCTCCAACACCTTATGGTGTTATAAAATCTTCCATTGTATCTCCTTTCATAAGCTCTACATTCAAAATATTTGTGACCATATTCATTACATGAATAAAAATGCCCATGAAAAAAACTTTCATGCCTTTGCTTTGGTGTCCCAAGGATAGCTTCTTGATGTCTTCCTTGCTTTGTTCTTTTGGAATTTTTGTTGCCTTGTGTATATGGTTTTTTTGCAACATTGTCTTCCTTGCTTTGCTCTTTTGGAATTTTTGTTGCCTTGTGTAGATGGTTGTTTTGCAACATTGTGTTCCTTCTTTGATGGAGTTACCTCATGCTTCTTTGAGGTGCTTGCTTCAGCATATGTAGCTTCTTCTTTGTATCCAAGACCTGATTTATCAAGTGGTGATCTTTGACTTTCCAATATCTCATCCAAGATTTGTGAGCTATTCAAGAAGTTGTTTGACTTTTCTACCTTCTTTCTAAGGTCAACAATTCCATCTTATAACTTACAACATGACTCTTCCTTTTCATTTATTTGATTCTTCAATAGTTCCTCTATTCTTTTAGCTTCTTCAATTTGGGTCTTGAGATGGAAAATGGTTTCAAAACTTTTGCTAATCTCATCATCTACATTTATATCTTCTTTTACATTCTTTAGTCTTGTGATATCTTCTTCCTTTTCTTCTAATTTAGTCTTATTTCTCTCTTCTTGTTCCTTGAGTATTTACTTTAATTTCAAGATGTGCCTTAGACTCCTCCTAAGAAAATTATTAGTGTTATCTAAAAGATATTTATAGTCTATATAATAATGATCACTTCTATATCTATAGAAACCTTCTTCAACTTCCTTTTGAAGTTTTAATATATTTTCTTCTATTCTTTTCATGGGATAATTACCATCAAACTTTACACAAACTGTTTCTAGATCTTCTTCTTCACTTGTAGAGAAAAATTCATCATCATCATTGCAATCAAGAGTTTTTGAGGGTTCTTTACCTTCATTTGAAATATCTTTAGGATCTTCCTTTTTGCTAACATCAACACTTAATTCTTTGCCTTCATTTGAAATGTCTTTAAGATCTTCCTTTGTGTTATCATCACTTGATTATTTATCTTCACTTGAAATGTTTTCAAGATCACATTTAGAAATGATACAATCAAGGGTTTTTGGAGATTATTTACCTTTAATGATCTTGATGGATTGATCTTCAATATCTTATTTCCCCTTCTTGCTTTGATATGTCTCCTCTAGCTTTAGCCATAGATCCTTGGCAGAAGTGCATTGTCCCATGCTCTCTTTTATAGGGCTTGAGAGTCCACTAAGAATGGTCTTGAGAGCCAATGCATCATTCTTATTTTCTTCCCTTTGAGCTGCAAAATTTGACTTGTTCTTCAATGAAACTGATCCACCATTGGCTGCCTTCCAAATAGCTGCACCCATTTCCTTCAAATGTATTCTCATCTCTATTCTCCAAGTAGAATAGTTTTCCTCATCAAGGATTGGAACTTCATCATCCATTTGTATGTCTATGGATCTCCTTCAAGCTTGAAGGCCTACTCTGATACCAATTTTTGGACACACCTACCACACTTAGAGGGGGGGTGAATGAGTGTGGGGCTCTTTTTCCCAAAACTTCCCTCTTTCACAAAACTCATTAGTTAGCATTCAACATTTTACTCATTACTCATTGTTTTCATTTATAACCAGTTAGATGTGAACACATATCAACAAATATATCATCAATATATCATCAACAAGTCATCACCACAAGGAACACAAAGAACACAAGATGTATGTACAATTTTATTTTTATTACGGACTACAATCCTTGGGGTTTTTCAACAACAACTAAATAGAGTACAACTCTACAAGAGCATCAGCTCTATCATGCAATACTCAACTTACACACTCAGCACCAACCGATATGAGGCAACAATCCTCAACATATATCAATCTACAATAGGTATGTGACTTGTCAGTAGTGAAACCCACGTGTGTACGCACCCTGGCTCACTACAGCCCGTGTATGTACATGACCAGTGTATACAACAACCTGCATATCACTTCTGAGCTCTTAGGGTTTATCCTTCAAGATTAACTCAGATCCTCTACAACCAAATTATCATTCTCTTATGTCTCTCATTGTCCAAACTGACCACCAGCCAGTCACAACACATCCAATCTCTCCAATAGCTTACTCATGCTCCACAACCAATCAATACAAATGCTAACTCAATCATGTATAAGAAACTAGTATACCATAGCAATCATATCACAACTTAATCACAAGAGTACTGCTCACTCCATCAATCAACATAAACCACATCACAACAACCATATCAAGAATTCCCTAAGCATTCACAACACAACAAGAAATACTATCCATCAAGATAATAATGTAACCATACCAATGTCTCAGTGACATATTTGATCTCATAGAATGCAAATCTGGAACCTGCTTCAGCATTCAATAGCCAGTCATCAACTCAAACACAAATCTTCATGATTTTATCCACTGTACGCACCCTTTTCTCATACAGCCCATGTATGTATGCGCTCTAGCCCATTACATCCACATACACCTCAGAAGCTAGGGTTTCTAAAGCTCCGAGACTTTTTCCATCAAGATCTCTGATATTGCCAAAACTTTGATGCGTCCATGAGATCCTTCTCACGCTCTCTTTCTCGGAATAGATCTTCAATCATGCTCAAGATATCCACACCAAATATTCTCTCATAATAAGATCTTCATTGATCCAAAAAAAGGATATTTTTCAAGAGACCATTGCTATATTATTTATACTTTCATCCTCTAGGTCACTTAACCCATATCTAGGTCACTTCCTTATTTTAGGGTTAACCACTTTCTATAAATAGAAAGTTCTCCATTATTTTATTAAAATAATTCTTCTTGATTTTGTCACTTTACTTTATCATTAAAATAATGATTTCTTATTTTCAAGCACTTTGACTTCTTTGAGCATTTGGGGCTTCAATCCATCATATGGGGGTCCTCCAACTTCGTAAGGTCATAACTCTCAAACTGTGAGGAGTTATGTGACATTCCACATACCACCAGAAATGGCATGAAAAACATTATCCATCTAGGATAGTTTCACCAACAAAGTCATTGATATTCATCTCATTATTCTACATACAATCATGGGTTCTCTCAACCACAAAGCATCTTCCTGTGAAGGATTTCACCATAAGGGGACCACTTTGGAGTTCATCCATTTGTACTTCTTATTAATCATGACAAGACAATAATGAGTCATCAAACTATTCATAATATATGAAAGAATCCATCTTCATCATGTATCAATGACAACTCATTGATCCATATTCATCTATGCATCTTGATCCATATTCATCGATTGGTTTCCACTTGAAATTTATCATTCTCATCAAGGATAATACATATACATTGTTCATCAATCAACAACCAATCAAGATTATCAATCAATCAATCCATTGGCATCAATAAATCACTTGACATAAATTAATCACTCAATCACTTGGCATCAATCCTTTGACATTAAAATAATCAAACCATTGGCATCAATGACAACATGATCCAACAAAATTACCTGGGTTGTAAATTTTGCATACGACCTATGTTTTAGTTGTGTGATAGTCTATTGGAAAATTGTTCTCGATAAATACAGATTATGCCATCAAATTTTGACTTTGTTTATAGTTTGACTGTGGCAAGCCAAAAAAACATTATTTAGGGCCCCAAAACAACCCCAAAAGTATAGAAAGATGTGCTAACATGAAAAATTCCAAAATAAGTCAGTTGGATTATGTGGGCAGACACCAGTCTCCACCTGGAAGATGTGTATGGCTTCTACATCCCCAGAAGTGTAGAACCCACAATTACAAAGAAGTATAGAAGAACGTGTTGAACTAAAAATTGTCAAGAGGAGCCAGTTGGAATAGATGGTGGCCACCAATATCCACTTGGATCATCATGATGCATTATTTTTGAGCATTTGATTAGTGTTCTGGTAGAGTAGAAACATCCACAGTAGAAAGAGATTACAGTGGTAAAATATTGTTCACAATGATTACACGACATCTTGCAAAGAATATAGGGGGAGACATACCCAAAGGGGGAGTTATTCTCTTAACCATGATTTTTTAGAGTAGGTACAGTGTTAGGGGGAGTTAATCCTTTTTCAAAGGGAGATATAAAGTAATTATAGGTATGAAGGCAGGGGGAGCAACCCCAAGGAAAGTGCAGACAAGGGAAGAAGCCCCAAGGAGAGATACCCCTTGCCATTGATGTCAAAGGGGGAGAGATATAAAAATTGATGAGGAGTATGAGCATGAGTGTTGTCATGGCTAAGTGTTGCCATCAATGCCAAAGGGGGAGATTGCCAGACAACTGTTCTATATTGATGGACATTTGGCTTGGATAGTTGGTTGTCATTGATGTCCACCCTTGGAAAATGATATTGTATATTGATGTAAACCCTTAGAGATTGATGTCAACCCTTGAGTATTTGTGGTAGCACATTCTAGTAGACCCATAGGTATGGGTAAGGAACTCAATTTTGGTTGAGGAATAATTTAATGAAGATCAATGAATTTGCAGGTGAGACTATCATGGATGGATAATACATGTCGTGTCATTTCCAATGATATGTGGTACTCACACAGTTCCTCATGGTTGAGGAGATATGGCTTACTAAAGTTGGAGAAACCTCATGAGTTATCTAGAAGCCCCTATAAGGTCAAAGAAGTCAAATTATTCTAGAATCTCCTAGAAGAAGTTGACTAGTCAAAGTGGTTGCAACTAGGATTTAATCATGGGTTAAGTTGTTGCAATAAGAAAATAATTAGAAATAAATTAGTTGCAACTAGAAGTGATGAGTTTAATATTTGTGTATAAATTGGTTGGAAGTGGACAAAGTAGTTAGAAGTGGGTTAGCCCTAAAATAAGGAAGTTGGTTAGAAGATAATCCCTAGAGGAAGCTAATTGGAGAGTATAAATAAGAGAGCAAGGGTCTCTTATTGTGAACTATTTATTGAGCACATTGGATATCTATTATTTTATGAAAGGTTTATTGCAGGTACTCATTGATACATATGAAGTTACACAAGTCTGAGGTAGAAAAGGAGGATCGATGGAGAAACTTTTGGAGTTGTAGAGTTTCATAAAAAACCCCAGTTTTCTAAATTTGTGCATGGGTTGTAGAAGGCCAGGTCGCATACATACATGGGCCACATAAGTCTAGGTTAAATACATCCACGGGATGAAAGAGGAAAAGTCACATACATATGAAAATTTCATGAAAACTTGAGTATATGTTGGTGCCATATCTCTAGAGTCTGAAAGCAAGCTCCCAGGTCAACATTCTACAAGTTCAGATCATCTACAGAAGTGTTTGTATGGTTACATGTTTGTTTTGATGCTTAGATTTTCTTATGATATGGGGAATGCTTGAGGAATTCTTGGTGCGATGGTTGTGGTACTTGGGCATGGTATATTTTGGATAGTTTTTTTAGTGAGAAACACTCTTATGTATGGTACAGTACTGATATGGTTCCCATATTTTACATCTTTGAGCTACTTGTACTTGGTTGAGGGATATCTATGTTATATGATGATGTATGCATGATTGTATGATGATGTATGTGTGAGGGACATGCATAGGTTGTTGGAGATGTTTCATTGATGACATGGTATAGATATGCATATGGTTGATGATATGATATACAGTAACAGGTTACAAGTTGATGTGATAGAGGCAACAGAGGTCTCAAGGTCTAGAAGTTTTGGAGTTCCAAGAAACCCTAGTTTTCTGAGGTTGTACACAGTTTGAAAGAGGATAGATCGTGTACATACACATGTTGCATTATAGAAATATCATGTACATATGTGTGTTTTAGTATAGATAGCTCATGTACCTGTAGAAAATATTTGAATATTGTTGGTATAGTTGGATAGATTATTTTGTGTCTACAAGATGGGTCTTGTAATTGAGTGTTGGATTCCTCACATCTCAGTTGGTGTTGTGATATGCAAGTTGATTATTGTATTTGAGAGTTGTTACTCTCTTGGAGTTGGATTTATTTTCATTTGTTGTTGATAAACCCCAGATATTGTAGTCTCATGTAACAACATAATACAAAACACTTACACATATATCTGGTGCTCATTATGATGATGGTGTTGGATAATGTTGTCATTGATGCCAATGGTTTGATTGATTGATGTCAAGTGATTGATTGGTGTCAAAAGATTGATTGATTGATGATTGATGTAATGTAATATGTATTGTCCTTGATGAGAATTCATAGATGAACATAGATCAATGAGTTGTCAGTGATATGATGAAGATCAACGAGTTGTCATTGATACATGATGAAGATGGATAGATGTGGTTTCATTGTTATATGATGCATTCTTGGAAAAATGTTTAGATGAATCATTATTGCCTTATCATGATTGATAAGGTGCACAAATGGATGAACTCCAAAGTGGTCCCCTTATGGTGAAATCCCTCACGGGAAGATGCTTTGCGGATTGAGTTATCCTAGAAGAATGATTGGAGGACCCATGATTGTATGTGGAATAAGGAGATGAAGATCAATGAATTTTTTGGTGAAAATATCCTATATGGATAGTGCTTGCCATACCATTTTTGGTGGTATGTGGAATGTCACATAACTCCTCACGGTTTGAGAGTTATGACCCTACAAAGTTGAAGGACCCCCATGTGTTGGCTTGAAGCTCCACAAGGTCAAAGAAGTAAAAGTGCTTGAAAAGAAGAAATCATTATTTAAATGATAAAGTAAAGTGATAAAGTTAATGTGGATTATTTAAATAATAAATAGAAGTGACAATATCAAGAAAGATTATTTAAATGATAAAGTAAGGTGACAAAATCAAGAAGGAATATTTAAATGATAAAGTAATGGAGAACTTTCTAATTATGGAAATTGGTTAACCCTAAAAATGAGGAAAATAGGTTAAGCGACCTAGAAATGGGTTAAGTGACCTAGAAATAGGTTAAGTAACCTAGAAATGGGTTAAGTGACCTAGAAATGGGTTAAGTAACCTAGAAGATGGAAAGTATAAATAAGAGGAAATGATCTCTCATTTGAGATCCCACTTGAGCATATTGAAGATATATAGGTGACTGAGGTAACCAAAGGATATCTAATTCGAACTTCAGAGGGAAGGTGAAGAAAAGAGGGCTGGAATTCAAGGGAGGATAAATTATTTTCATGATGCTTTCTAAGGTATGTTATTTACAGGTCATCTCACCATTTTCATAATAATTTTTTTTCTATAATGATTTAGACTGTGAGATTGATATTCCATTGAGGAAACATATCCAAGTATCTATGGTAAAAGATTCATCTTGTGGGTCATTTTATTTTTTGAGATACACGCCGTGGAAAAAAGGGTTTGTGGCTAGTCCTGAAACTAGTCTAAAACAGGTGTTTCGGGTAAAAACACCATACCTTATTAATAACATATCGAAATTAAGTGAGAAAAATTGTGTTGGTTATATTACAGTATGTATTATGTTTTTTAATATTTTTAGATCGATTCAACAAATATTTTGTGCAGGGCACGCTCAACAAGGTTTCTCTCTAGAATAAGACACAATTCGACAAGGTATGCCATTTGTTCTATAACTCTTTTTCTGAGAGGTTCCAAGTAGTGAAACCTAGAGGAATTGCATAAAAAACAATGAAGAACATTGTATATCCATTTTAGATCTTTATTCATTACAGGTAAAAATTTATGATTATTTCAAGTTAGGGTTGTTGACTAATCCAAAACTAGTCATGGTTGAGACAAGCAGTTGATGAGTGGGCACATACATGAGGTTTATAGTTGATGATGTTGGTACATATTTATGATTCATTATTGATTAGTAGTTGAAACATGATTGGTATATACTTGGTACATGGTTGGATGCACTTGTTTATGGTACAGGTTGATTACATGTTGTTTGGCACAGGTTGGTGCATGGTTGATGCACTTGTTTATGATACAGATTGATATCTCTTGAGGATTGTTGCCTCATCTCAATTGGTGCTGAGAATGCAATTTGATTATTGCATATAGAGATGGTTCTCTTGTAGAGTTGTACTCTATTCAGTTGTTGTTGAAAACCCCTTGGATTGAAGTCCATAATAAAAAGAAAAATTGTACATACATCTTGTGTTCCTTGTGGAGATGATTTGTTGATAATATATTGCTGATATATGTTGTTGATATGTATTCACATATAACTGATTATTAATTACAGCAATGACTAATTAGTAAATGTTGAATGCTAATTAATGATTTTTGTGTAAGAGGGAAGTTTTGGGAAAAGATCCCCACACTCATTCACCCCCCCTCTAAGTGTGGTAGGTGTGTCCAACAATTGGTATCAGAGCAGGCCTTCACTACAAGCCTTAAAAATCTTGAAGGAGATCCATAGACACACAAATGGATGATGAAGTTCCAATCCTTGATGAGGAAAACTATTCTACTTGGAGAATAAATATGAGTTTACATTTGAAGACAATGGGAGCAACAATTTGGAAGGAAACCATTGGTGGATCAATTTCATTAAAGAACAAGTCAAAGTTTGCAGCTCAAAGGGAAGGAAATAAGAATGATGCATGGGCTCTCAATACCATTCTTAGTGGACTCTCAAGCCCTATCAAATAAATCATGGGACAATGCACTTCCTCCAAGGATATATGGCTAAATCTAGAGGATACATATCAAAGAAAGAAGGAGAAGGACGATATTGAAGATCACTCCATCAAGATCATTAAAGGTAAAGAATATCCAAAACCCTTGATTGTATTATTTATAAATGTGATCTTGAAAACATTTCAAGTGAATATAAAGAATCAAGTGATGATAGCACAAAGGAATATCTTGAAGACATTTCAAATGAAGGAAAATAATTATGTGTTGATGTTGGCAAAAAGGAAGATCATGAAGCTATTTAAAATGAAGGTAAAGAACCCTCAAAGACCCTTGATTTCAATGATGATGATGAATTTTTCTCTACAAGTGAAGAAGAAGATCTAGAAACAGTTTGTGTAAAGTTTGATGGTAATTATCCCATGAAAAGAATAGAAGAAAATCTATTAAAACTTCAAAAGGAAGTTGAAGAGGGTTTATATAGATATAGAAGTGATAATTATTATATAGACTATAACTGTCTTTCAGATAACACTAAGAAGTTTCTTAGGATGAGTCTAAGGCACATCTTGAAATTAAAGAAAATGCTCAAAGAACAAGAAGAGAACAATAAGTCTCAATTAGAAGAAAAGGAAGAAGAGATAACAAGACTAAAGAATGGGAAAGAAGATATGAATGTATATGATGAGATTAGCAAAAGTTTTGAAACCATTGTCCATCTCAAGACCCAAACTGAATAAGCCAAAAGAATAGAAGAATTATTGAAGAATCAAATAAAAGAAAAGGAAGAGTCATGTTGTAAGTTAGAAGATGAAATTGTTGATCTTAGAAAGAAAGTGGACAAGTCAAATAAATTCTTGAATAGCTCACAAATCTTGGATGCGATCTTGGAAAGTCAAAGATCACCATGTGATAAATCAGGACTTGGATATAAAGAAGAAGCTACACATGTTGAAGCAAGCACCTCAAAGAAGCATGAAGTAAGTCCATCAAAGAAGGAAGAAAATGTTGCAAAACAACCATCTACACAAGGCAAAGAAAATCTCAAAAGAACAAAGCAAGGAAGACATTAAGAAGCTAGTCTTGGGACACCGAAGAAAAGGTATGAAAGTATTTTTCATGAGCATTGTTATTCATGTAAAGGATATGGTCAGAAATCTTTTGAATGTAGATATTATGAAAGGAGATATAATGGAAGATTTTATAACACCATGAGGTGTTGGAGATGTGATCAAGTAGGACACATTGTTGTTCACTGTAACACCATTAGATGCTACAGTTCTAGTGGATTTGGCCACAAATCTCAGGAGTGTTGGAACACAAGAAGAAATTCCATGATGAGGAATTCAAATAGCATGGCTAGAAGAAGGAATGAAGTTAGAAAAGGAGACACATTTTAAAAGTTGGATGCTCAAAGCTCAAGTTCTGAGGAGCAGGGACATCTACAGAAGTGGGTGAAGAAGACAGAGCAACCAGAACAAAATGAAAGATTGAAGGGAATCTCAAGTAAGTCATCTACTGAAGCATACGCGGGTGACAATGGTATTAGTCGCATACATACGCAAGATGACCTTGCATAGGTCACGTACATACACGAGTTGTTGTGCAACAGGATGTGTATATGTGGTAAAGCCTTGGGAAAAGGGGTTATGTATAGGGATTGGAGTTTGATGTGATGGTATAACTCTGTGATGCAGGGTCTGACATGGTTTATTTCAGGTTCTGACACTATTTGTTGTAGGTTTTCATGAGTCTATATTGGATTATGTAAAGTGATGATGTAAAATAAAATCTTGGGTGCATGGCACTAACCCATGAGTATGGATTGATGCATTTTCTATTGAATAACAATGTTGGTTATAATAGTGAAATTATGGCACCTTGGTTATGTGATATATCTTGATGATGTATTATTGGAAGCTTACTTGTTCTAAAATTTGATGCATGCATTCGGCATATGGATGGGCTACACATTGGGACATGTGGTTGGTAAGATTGATGAGGTGATAATGTTGTACATCATTGATGATCTATAGTTGATGCATGATTGGTACTTTTCTAGTACATTGGTAGAGGCACCTACTAGCAATTTGATTGGCACATTTTTTATGGAGGATTTGACATACATATATGGGATTCATCATTTTGTGGTATTGGTGCATGGTAATGTACATGTTTGGTACACTCATAGATGGCATATGCTTGATGATACTACACCATTGGTACTACTTGATTAGCACAACAATTGGTATTTTTTTATGATACTTGGTTCATGATGGAGACATATCATGAGTGATATGACACATTGTTTGGCATATTGGTAGATGCACATGGTTGGAATATTGGTGGATGCACATGGTTGGCATATTGGTAGATGCACATGTTGGCATATTGATAGAGGCATATGATTGATACACTCCATGGATGATATCTTTTGGCACTTTTCATGATGTTGATGTACATAGGTGTTGTGCATGATGAGAACACATTCTAGTATAGGATGTACTTTGTTGATTTTTTTCTCATGATTCTTTATTTCGTTGTTGACATATCTTTTGTTTCGTGATGCTTGGTATAGCATGAGTTTGATGCATGAACAAGTCCAAGGATCGTTATATGGTAGCACATTGTTCATCTTGCAAAGATGATAGGGGAGACATACCCATAGGGGGATTCATTCTTCTTCCCATGATTTTAGGAGGAGATATTTATCAGATGCATACCTAGAAAAGAGCCCTATATTTGAAGAAAGAGCACAAAAGAATAATTCCAGGGGGAGCGATGGTCACAGGGGGAGTATGTTCGATGTATCTTTAGCATTACATCAGAGTGATATCCATTGTTCAAAAGGGGAGATATTATTAAAAGGAATATCAAAGGCACTCAGACAGGAGGAGCAACCCCAAGAAGAGAATGGCCCTTTGTCATTGATGTCAAAGGGGGAGAGTTAATCACATTGATCTGATTGATGTTTATTGATGGGGAGAGATAGTCACATTGACTATTAATGTAGAGCATGCATTATCTACATGTTGACATCAATAATTAGTAATTGGTATTGACATCAATGCCAAAGGGGGAGATTGTTGGATCATGTTGTCATTGATGCCAATGGTTTGATTAATTGATGTCATTGATTGATGTCAAGTGATTCATTGATGTCAAAATATTGATTGATTGATGATTGATGTAATGTAATATGTATTTTCCTTGATGAGAATGCATAGATGAAGATGGATCAATGATTTTTCATTGATATGATGAAGATCAATGAGTTGTCATTGATACATGATGAATATGGATCGATGTGGTTTCATTGGTATATGATGCATTGTTGGAAAAATGTATAGATGACTCATTATTGTCTTATAATGATTGATAAGGTGCACAAATGGATGAAATCCAAAGCAGTCACCTTATGGTGAAATCCCTCATGGGAAGACGCTTTGTGGATTGAGTTATCCTAGAAGAATGGTTGGAGGACCCATGCTTGTATGTGGAATAATGAGATGAATATCAATGAATTTGTTGGTGAAACTATCCTAGATGGATAGTGTTTGTCATACCATTTCTGGTGGTATGTGGAATGTCACATAACTCCTCACAGTTTGAGAGTTATGGCCCTACGAGTTTGAAGGACCCCCATGTGTTGGCTTGAAGCCCCACAAGGTCAAAGAAGTCAAAGTGCTTGAAAATAAGAAATCATTATTTAAATGACAAATAAAAGTGACAAATTCAAGGTGGATTATTTAAATAATAAAGAGAAGTGAAAAAATCAAGAAAGATTATTTAAATGATAAAGTAAGGTAACAAAATCAAGAAGTAATATTTAAATGATAAAGTAATGGAGAACTTTCTAATTATGGAAAGTGGTTAACCCTAAAAATGAGGAAAATAAGTTAAGTGACCTAGAAATGGGTTAAGTGACCTAGAAGATGGAGAGTATAAATAAGAGGCAAGGGTCTTTCATTTGAGATCACACTTGAGAATATTGAAGATCTATAGGTGACTGAGGTAACCAAATGATATATAAGCGGAATTTCATAGGGAAGGTGAAGAAAAGAGGGTTGGAATTCAAGGGAGGATAAATTATTTTCATGATGCTTTACAAGGTATGTTATTTACAGGGCATCTCACCATTTGCGTAATAATGTTTTTTCTATAATGATTCAGACCATGATATTGATATTCCATTTAGGAAACATATCCAAGTATCTATGGTAACAAATTCATCTTGTGGTTCGTTGTATTTTTGGAGATACACGCCGTGGAAAATAGGGTTTGTGGCTAGTCCTGAAACTAGTCTAAAATAGATGTTTTGGGTAAAAATGTCATAACTTATGCATAACACATTCAAATTCCATGAGACTAATTGTGTTGGTTATATTACAGTCTATAGTATTCTTTGTAAAAATTTCATATCAATTCAACAAATATTCTGTGCGGGGCATGCTCTTCAAGGTCTCTCTCTAGAATAAGCCAGAATTCAGCAAGGTATGCCATTTTTTCTATAAATCATTTTCTGAGAGGTTCAAAGTAGTGACACCTGGATAAATTTCATAAAAAACACTAAATAACATTGTGTATCAGTTTCAGATATTTATTCATTACAAGAACAAAGTTATGATTATTTCAAGTTAGGGTTGTTGACTAATCCATAACTAGTCATGGTTGGGACAAGCAGTTGATGAGTTGGCACATACATGAGGTGTATAGTTGATGATGTTGGTACATATTAATGAGTCATTGTTGATGATTAGTTTACACATTATTGGTATATACTTGGTACATGGTTGGATACACTTTTTTATGGTACAGGTTGATTACATGTTGTTTGGCATAGGTTGGTGCATGGTTGATGCACTTGTTTATGGTACAGATTGATATCTATTGAGGATTGTTGCATAATCTCAGTTGGTGTTGATAATGTAAGATGAGTCTTTCATATAGAGCTGGTGCTCTTGTATATTTGTACTCTATTCATTTGTTGTTGAAAAACTCCCGTATTAAAGTCCATAATAAAAAGAAAAATTGTACATACATCTTGTGTTCCTTGTGTTCCTTGTGGAGATGATTTGTTGATGATATATTGTTGATATATGTTGCTGATATGTATTCACATATAACTAATTATTAATGAAAATAATGAATAATGATTAAATGTTGAATGCTAACTAATGAGTTTTGTGTAAGAGGGAAGTTTTGGGAAAAATATCCCCACACTCATTCACCCCCCCTGCTCTAAGTGTGGTAGGTGTGTCCAACAGATGGTTCATACTTATTTATTATTGATGAATGTTGTTGATATATATTTACATGAATGAATCTATTTTTGAATGCAAGTAATGAATGATGTTGTTTGAAGTAGTTACTAACTAAACAAATAAATAATTGTGAAAAGTGC
>JZKD02S1928614.1:197849-209825 GCA_000966675.3 Picea glauca | reverse complement strand
ATTTTCATTTTGAATCATCTTGTACTTGAACATTTAAGTGGGGTAAAAGGAGGTTGCCCCCTCAAAGAGGCTTATTATCTAAAATTATCTCTGTTTCAAGGCGTTGAGTACTTTTTCTAAGGTTTTTCCATGCTATATTGATGTTTGGTTCTTAACATTCTCAACCAAAGCTTTCCATTTCTTAAAAATATCTAAAACATCATATTTTTGTCAAATGCAATAAACCCAAGAGTTTCTAGTTGTATCATCAAAAAAAGTAACATAATAATGAGAGCCACCAAAAGATGATACCTGAGTTGGTCCCCATACATCTGTATGCACAAGCACCAACTTTTCACTCTTCTTTTCTTTTATGACTCTGAGAAATTTGACTTGCTTTTGTTTTCCATAAACACAGTGCTCACAGAAATCCAAATCAACTTGTTTAAGATCTGGAAACAACTTCTTTTTTTGAAGTATCTGCATACCCTTCTCACTCATGTAGAAGATAAAGAGATAGAAGAGTCAACATTAATAGTACATAGATACAATGTACCTACCTTCTCCCCTTTTTCCATTACCAATGATCCTTTAGTGACCTTCCATGCATTATCTGTCAATATAGATATACAACCTTCACTTTCCAACTACCCTGTTGAAATTACATTTCTTATTGGATATGGTATATGTCTCACCTCTTTCAGTAACCATTGGTTTCATTTCTTTTTCTTTATTTTTACCTTACCCATTCCAACAATTTGACATGGTTCATCATCACCTGTTGGGCCCTTCATTTTTGGGAAGAAATTGCGAAAGTTTTGACTAAGCATGAGTTACAAAAACTTCATCAGAGGATGGGAGAAAGAGAAAGAGAAAATAGTTAGGGAAGTAAGAACAACGCCATCTAAGCAACAAATGGTTTCAAAAGAACAAGAAATCGGGCAAGCTAAGAAGGAAGACACAACCCAGTTATATATAGGGTTGAATATAATTGTAAAAGGGTTGGTTTTGTTGTGGTTGTGTATTCAGTTCATTGGTTGGATTAGATTTGGGTTGAGTCATGTCTATCAAAATCTCCCAAGGGTTTGGGATTAGTTTTTGAAACTAGTTGTAAGAGACAATCCAGAGTCTGTACTGAACCTTTCTATGTAACTCTGAGTCTGTAATGAAGGAAAGACCCTGGAGATAATATGAAGGAGAACCAAATTTTCAAAATATGATGTGTCTTTGTATGTTTACTTATGCATTGCATTGTTACTTTATGGTTAATGAGTTATGTTTGATGGTTCTATGTTTAATCGTTGTTCATAATGTAAGTAGGTTTGATTCTTGTGGTTAGATGTTTCAGATCTGATGTTGTCTCTTGCACAAGAACAAGAATGAGTTTCAAATGATCTATGTATCCTCTTTAGTATTTTTCCTACCCTTCCCTATCTATCTGTCTTAGTAGCACTTCGAGTGAGGCTTCTTCTCTTTGGAGGAGATGAAAATGCCAGTACTCTAGACTACACAGTGCCTTTTGTTGGTAACCTAAGAAGGACCCTGGTCTGATCAAATTCGCGCCAACAAAATGGTTCTGTTGATGGGACCCATATTAAAAGGGAAAATGTAGGAAGAATGTTACCGCTGATCCATAGATCTAGCATTGATCAATGGTGGGAAAGAAACTATGATGCATTCATATGGAAAGAATAGGAACTAAGAAGAAAATCAATGGGAACTACTAGGGAAGCAATCTTTTACTCAGAAAGATCAAGCAACCAGTATGAGATTTTATGGGTTAAATTCCCGGAAGAATTTTTCCACTGGATCAAGAGACTCCAAGAAGATACAGATTTCTAGGGTCAGATCAAGAAGATATGTGCGTGGGATACTGACAAGTTAGCAATGCTCCACAGGATGGATTTCCCAGTCACACAAGCTATGGATTTCTGGGTTAGTACCATGATAGAAGGATACATAATCGAATTTGCAGCTAAGAACCACCAGTCTTTCTCACGGGAAGAGGAAATTTTCAAGAAATGCGCAAGGGGAATACTGTTAAGAGATATTCCCTTGTGGATTAAGGCTTTCTTGGTGGAGGAAGGGATGTTAATTATGTCCCTAACCAAGATGGAAACGTAAACACCCTCACTTGGGGTAGGGTGAGACAGGGTGAGGGCCATGGCATGAGAAGGGGAAGGGTTCTTTGACAAATAGGGGAAAAATAGAAATAAATGGACTCAAGATATGAGAGAGCTTTGAAGAGAGCTGCCATATTTGAGAAGTGGTGGCACAGAAAGATCAAGAAAGCTGTAAGACAATATGAAAAGTTGAGGAAAGGAGGATCGAGAGAAATTGAGGAAAGACAGATGGAAGCACTGCAGAGGATGAGAAGACAGGAACAACTGGCCAATCAAATATTAAATGAAAGAGAAGCAAAGAGAGAAAGATGTCCCTAGGAGGTGGGACAAGAAGGAGAAAGCACAGATGTAAGAGAGGAGGAAGCCAGTATGAATCTTGGAAGAGAAAGAGAAGATTTGGCCCCGATAACAAGAGAAATCGGTGATCTAGCCGAAGAGATCTTCCCAGTGGAAGCTAACGAGACCCCTCAGATCAAAGAAAACTGCCCCAAAGCCAATGGCGCCAGCCTCGAAACACCCATACCCCAAGTGCCTTCTATACAAGCAGTAAGTTCGACACTACCTTCTCATGCAAGTTATGCTCCAATACAATTAGCTAACCAATCATAACCAGGAAGTGTGAGTACGGGGAGGATATTAGGATCCCCTGGTAGATCGAAAGTAGGACTGTTAGGGTTCATATTGATACGAACAACGAGATCAACAATGGTCATCCATGGGGGAGGTTCGATTGCTCAATACCTAGAATTTTGGGGTAAGGGAGACAAAGACGTTGAACAACACTGGTTCTTATGTGGAGCAATTTGGATATCCAGAGGGAATCTGAATGAAAATAAGATGGTCAAGTTCTATATTACCTTGAGAGGTCGCACTCTCATTTGGTACATGAATATCATTGAACCAGGAGTTCCAGGGATGCAAGGTCAAGCGTTCATATTTGACCATGTACAGATGAGGTTCATAGCAGAGTTTAAACTACCTCAGTCAAAACAACAGGCTATGTCTGAGTTACACAAGATCCAGCAAAGGGAAGGCGAATCATCCTCGGAGTACAGCTAGAAGTTCAAAGATTCCATAGGGAGGTTGGCACATCCAATCCATGAATAACATCAAAGGGAGTGGTACATTCAAGGGTTGTTGCCTCTGACTTGGATCCCTCTAGCTCAACAACGAATAGCCATGTTAACAGGCACCTTAGAACAATCTATGAAGATTGAATCCATGGCGGGATACCCTGGGAGTTTGAGGGTAACTCGACCATCAAGAGATGTTAATCTAGTGCAACTACAAGGGCATATATCAACACTTACAGAAAATATTCAGGGGCTGATGATACCTAGATTAGGACGACCACAGGTTTGGTGCACAGGATGCTATACGGAAGGTCATTTGGCGACTGAATTTCCATGAATGAGAGGAATGGGACCTCCTCAGAACCTCATGGTAACCCCAGCAGGACCTACAAGAGGATTTGTGCAAGTATCGATGAACCCACCATTCCATCACCACACCCCATATCATGCTTTCCTAGGAGGACAAGAAGCACCAACAGTGGAATATTGTGAGATATGTCGAATCCACGGGCATGGACCAAGACAGTGCCCCATCATGCAAAATTTTCTGCACATCCACTATGCATACTACCAATCAATGTAGAGAGTTGGAAGCTCTTGCGTACAGGCTAGACCGAACAACATTCAGGGTGAATGAAAACTCACAGGGACCAGGAAGAGGGTGAAGAGGTGGAGCTAGAGGAGACTTCAGAGGAGGAAGAACTGGGGTAAGAGGACCAAGAAGATGCTACAACTATGATGAACAAGGTCACCTGGCCAGAGATTTTCCTCATCCAAGGTGACCATGGTGCTCTCACTGCAAAACCAATGGACATGCAACTGAAGACTGCCTAGAGATAATTGCAAAGTGGGAAGATAGAGTGCGACAAAGAGTTACTAACCTCATCAGTTCAGAGATCAAGAGGATTTATAAGGGATAATTTCCCAACTTTAATATTGATACTTGAGGAGGAGAGAAGACATGAGATGATGCCGATACTCTACCTCAGATCCAGAAAGAAGCACCAAAGGGAAACAGATGTGACCCCCTAAAGAAAAAGTTGTTCTTTAAATATTCCATAGAAGTATTCTAGAATATTCCTAGTCATAAATTGCAAGAGAACACCCCCCTAGTCGACTAGTTACCCTAAGATGGAGCAAGCCCCTACTTCACCCGCTGCACCTAGAAACCCTATAGTCATACCAAGAAAGCATGAGCAACCTCAAAATACAGTCGACCTCTTGTTTCAATTATTCTCTGACATTCTGTGGAATGATTAACTGACAAATAAGTTGCGCAATGCACTGTACCTAATCTTAGGGAATGAAGAAACCTCAGAAGAAAGGATAAGGGCTAACCTTCCTAAGAAAAGTACTCAGAGATTGCGGTGAAGAAAAGTAAGAACCATAAGATAATTTCAACTGGTAGCCCAGTTAGATGAGTTCAAAATCAAGGACATCATGTTAGACCTATGGTCAGATGTAAACATTCTACCCAAGAAGACCTGGGAAGCCTTGGGAAAACCGAGACTGATATATTCCCCAATTCAGTTAAGAATGGAAAACCAATACTGTATCTTTCCCCTAGGAAGACTGGAGAATGTGGAAATCGATGTAGCAAGAATAAAAATAGTGGTTGACTTTGAAGTCATTGAGATCATGGGAGACAAGGACCCCTACCCTGTGCTACTTGGCATTGATTGGGCCTATGAAAATTATGCATTAATTAACTTAAAGAAAGATACCATCACTTTTGAAGCTGAGGGAATCAAGGTAGTTCAACCTTTGGATCAATATGTAGGACCCAGGTACACAAAACCAACAGACAATAATATGGAAGGAGAATACCTAGACCAATTGTACACTGTAATAGCTGGGAAAAGAAATGATTATATAAACCCCACTGCGGATGGATCAGTAAGCTGGCGATGTATACAGTCAGTAGAAAAAGATTCAGAATTGGATTTTGATAGTTGGCAACAAGGTTTGCATGAAATATTCTCAAGAAGATGCACAACTATCATAATGAACAGATGGGTTGGAACCAAAGTTAGAGAAAACCTAGTATACAATGGCACCTCATATCTAGACAACTTTTTGCAGAATATGGAAGAAACTGTGGAAGAATATCAAAGAATATCAGTACTAGATATAGCCTTCCAGGACAACCCCACCATATGGTGGGCTACTCATAAAGCTGCACTCAAAATTTGGGATGAGGTGAAGCAAGCTCTCAAGTACAGGTTTTGGAATAGGGAGAAAATAGAATTAAAAATGCAGACGAATCTCCGTGCCACAAAACTATTCAGTGGAGAATAGGATCCTAGGATACACATTCAATAGTGTGTGGCACAGTGGTAGGCTATGGAGATACCCTCTCACTTCTGGGTTCAAGTATTCCCCCATTCTCTAGGCCCAATCCCAAAATCTTGGTTTATACATGAGGAAACGAGATGACAAACCTGCGATTGGCAGATACTGGTAGCTCAATTTTGCAAAGACTTCTCATTCAAAAGTAAGTACCCCAAGCTTGAACTAGTCCTACAAAATATTAAAGAACTTCTTTTTACAACCAATAGTGATAACAGATTAGACTTTGTAGTGTGTCCCAAGCATACTAAGGAACTTCAGAGTAAACTCCACTTACCCTTGATTGAAAATCCTATAGAATGCTATCAAATTAGCAAAGCTTCAAAAATCCTAGATGAATTAGAAGAACTAAGAAACCTAGCCATCAACGAGATCGAGGGGAACAGAGAAATCCAAAACACCATACCTAGCTAGACCGATAATTCCTACAATCACCCTTTGAAACTGCAGAAACTCAATATAGGGACAGAAGAGAAACCCATAATAGGTTTGGTGGGAGATTACTAGGATGAGAAAACCAATAAGGAAATATAGAGTTTACTGCGGGAATACAAAGATTTGTTCCCAAAGACTTTTTTTATAATTGAAGGGAATCAATGGAGTTATGGGAGAAATGAAGATTGAGTTAAAACTGGGATCCAAGCCTATCAAACATAGGCCATATCGTCTCAACCCAAGAATAAAATAGAAAGTAAAGAAGGAGATTGATAAGATGTTAGAAGCAGGTCTCATTTCTCTGGTAGAAGAAGTCGAATGGGTCAGCTCGATAGTCATTCAAAACAAGAAAGACATTGAGGATATTAGAGTTTGTTTGGACTACAAAAGCCTCAATTTTGCCTGTGTGCATGACCCTTTCACAACACCCTTTACCGATGAGGTCCTAGAATAGGTTGTGGGGAAGGAAGCATACTCATTTATAGACAGATTTTCAAGATACCATCAAGTTAGGATTGCTGAAGAGGACAAGAGAAAAACCACTTTCATTACCGAATGGGGATCTTTTGCATACAATGTGATGCCATTTGGGTTAAATAATGCCCCCACAGTTTTCTCTAGGATTGTGATAGCAACCTTTAGAGAGTTCATTCACAAGTTCATAGAATTATATATGGATGATTGGAAAATATATAGCCTGCTTAAGGACCACATAGCATTGTTAAGGCTAATGTTTGATAGATGTCGAGATTTACAGATCTCATTAAACCTCAGGAAATGTATCTTATGTGTGCCACATGGAAATTTGTTGGGACATATAGTCTATCAAGAGAGAGTATTGGGTGACCCAGCTAAATTTGCGGCAATTGCGCATATGACGCCAACTACGAGTATTAAACATTTGCACTCCACACTAGGACATACAGGCTACTATCACAGGTTCATTCGGAGATATGCTGACATTACTGCACCTTTGGAAAACCTCCTGAAAAGGGATGAACCATTCCAATGGACTCCCGAATGTGATAAAGCATTTGCGACACTTAAGGAGAAGATCATTACAACATCGATCCTGATATTGCCAAATTGGGATAAGGAATTCCATATCCATGTAGATGCTTCAAGAATTTCTTTAGAAGCTATCTTAATGCAAGCTGGAGATGGAGATATGGATCACCCTATCTACTTTGCGAGTCAGAAGTTGTCACAAGAAGAGTGCAACTACACAAAGACGGAATAGGAAGGCTTAGCCATGATCTGCGCTTTACAAAAATTTAGACATTATCTGTTAGGGTCTCATTTCAAATTATTTATTGATCATTCAACATTAAAATACCTAGTTAACAAACCTATGTTGGAAGGGATTTTACACATTATTTTTGTCATCCCTATGACCGTTAATGATGTAAACCTATCTGTTTCCTTTGTAGGAGTCAGTGGCCTAATTTCCTGAAGAAGGAAGGGAGAAGAACTTTTCCTGAGAAAAGAAGTTGCATTTTCCTTTGTAAAAACCCTATAAAAAGGGAAGTTCGTAGGCTGCATTATAGATAGGGTGTGAGAATGCCTGATTCTTGTAGGCCGCATCATAGCTAGGTCATGAGAAGTTCACAGTCTGCTCTATAGGCAGGGTGCAAGAATGCTTACACGTTGGAAAAACGAGCATTTTCTCGAATCTTCTAGAGGGAGAAACTTCCATGGTGAGGTGGCATTCGAATGGTTTGGATCTTACTCACTTTCATGATTTAGTGGGATAATCCTAACCTCCTCACCTTATCCTCTTCAACTTATAAAAGGAGAGGAGATCTCATGGAGAAAGTTAGTGGTTTTTGGCTTGGGATTGTTAGCTTGGTTAGAGTGGCTTTGAGATTTTCTTTGTCGAGATAGATTGTGAGTGGCTATCAGATCCATGTTCTCATAATCCTTGGATAAAGAAGTGTGTGGGTAATGAAGGACAGTTGGAAGGGACCTTACGACATCAAGGCCATGGTCATAATATCTCTTTCACATTTAATATGATACAATAATATGATTCTTTCCTATAAAGCTTGTTGTGTTTTATTGTATGATTCCTTGATCACATACATGGGTTTATATTGAGTTTATTCTATTACTATCACTTTGGTTGGTTGCGTTCTTTTGCAGGATCATCATTGTATGAGTGTTGGAACGGAGATAGGATGGTGATAGCGAGAGGAAGCAATGTTTAAATGGTACGTCACCTATCCCTCTTTAGTTAGTAAATTCAATATTTAAAACTTAAGGAAAGCATCATGTTCTGGTGTGTTTTGTTCTATATCTAGGTGGATCTAGGGAGATCAATTAGTGTCTGCACCTACCAATTTATCCTATAACAAAATTGGTGACTCCACTGGGGAGCGGATTGTTTCCTAGTTAGTCTAGTTTCTCTTCTTTTGATTGCTTGTTTTATGGTTTCTGAGTCTGTGGGACATCCATCCAGACCCTCTGGATATAGAAGTTCACTTAGATTCCCTGTCCTTTTTTCAAAATTTTATTTGATTACAGACATTCTCACATTGTACCTCTCTACAACCTGCGAAAACCATTGATTTTTGCACCCTGTTGTTAGACCCAGTGTGAACTTCTCCCACCCTACCAGTGTCTAGCCTACAAGAATACCTAATTCTTGCACTGTACTCTACTCCTAGGATGAGAACTTGTTTGTCAACTTTTTGGATTGGGTCTTGTTATCTTTTGATGACCCAGTTTTTCTTTGATCAGCTGGATTGAAATTTTGGAGCCTATATTGACTTGTTTACAGTCTGCTTGACATTCTTTAAATTTCTTTTAGCCATCTTTTCTTTGTTTGGTTTTGAAGGATTAGTCTCTTTCTTTGAGTGTCTTTCAATTACAAAGCATGTATTTTCTTTAGGATTGTTTAGGGAAAGATCAGATTGCTTCTGAATAGTTCACTTTAAAAGAAAACTTTTAGTTTGTGTTTCTTTGTTTTAAGAAAGTTCATTATTTCTTTTAGTGAAATTTTTGAAACAAAAAGATTTAATTTCTTGCTTTATATTAGATTGGGGGCATCCTTTCATTTGAAGTAGCGAAATTGCATGATTCTTGGCATTTTTTGGTCTTAAATTCTGACCAAAAAACTTCCATCTTCTAGAGGGAAAAACTTCCATGGTGAGGTGGCATCCGAATGGTTTGGATCTTACTCGCTTTCATGATTTAGTGGGATCACCCTAACCTCCTCACCTTATCCTCTTCAATTTATAAAAGGAGAGGAGCTCTCATGGAGAAAGTTAGTGTTTTTTGGCTTGGGATTGTTAGCTTGGTTAGAGTGGCTTTGAGATTTGCTTTGTCAAGATAGATTTTGAGTGGCTATCATATCCATGGTCTCAGAATCCTTGGAGAAAGAAGTGTGTGGGGAACGAAGGACAGTTGGAAGGGACCTTACGACATCAAGGACATGGTTGTAATCTCTCTTTCACATTTAATATGATACGGTAATATGATTCTTTCCTATAAAGCTTGTTGTGTTTTATTGTATGATTACTTGACCACATACATAGGTTTATATTGAGTTTATGTTATTACTATCACTTCGGTTGGTTGCGTTCTTTTGCAGAATCATCATTGTATGAGTGTTGGAATGGAGATAGTATGGCGATAGCGAGAGGAAGCGACATTTAAATGGTATGTCTCCCTAGATCCACCTAGATCTAGAACAAGGGAGAATTTGTAGATGGTTGTTGTTATTTCAGGAATTTTCCTTTGAATTCATCATCAAGCTAGGATGATGCAATGTCAGACCTGACCATCTATCCAGACTAGAGCCAGGAGAAAGTGGCGAAGTAGTGGATGACTAGCTCCCAGATGCATATTTTTTCAGGATCGAGGCCATACCAGAATATCTGGAGGACATAGCAATCTTTCTCAGTACAAGGGCCTATCCCAAAACATTTTCCACAACCCAGAAATGCCATATGGTCATCAGAGCATCATATTACCAGTTGATCATTGGGCAATTGTATAAACTAGGACTAGACAACATCCTCAGACAATTTTTCCTATATTATGAAAGGCAGGATATACTCTAAGAATGCCATAGTGGAATTGCAGGAGGACATGTAGGAGGAAAGGAAACAACACAGAAAGTTCTATAGGAAGGATTGTGGTGGAAAACACTTTTCAAAGATGCAAAAGCATCGCTAGATCATGTGATGTTTGTCAAAGAGTGGGCAAGCATTCACACCGAGATGAAATTCAATTACAACCCATTAGAGTGCTATAGGAATTTGAGAAATGGGCAGTTGACTTCATTGGGACAATCAACCCCACAGCTAAATATTTGAAGGCAAGGTATATCATTACCAAAACCGAATACCTTACTCATTGGGCAGAAGCAATAGCGGTACAAGACTGTTCGACAGATACTACTGCCAGATTCATTTTCAAAAATATCATTACTCTCTTCAGATATCCCAGGAGCCTAACTAGCGATCAGGGAACTCATTTCATTAGCATCACTATAGAAACACTTACAACAAAATTTATGATTCAACATCACAAGAGCAGTCCATACCATCCAAAGGCCAACATAACAGTCGAAGCCTTCAACAAAATCTTGGAAAAAGGACTAATAAAGGTATGTTGCGCAAACCAAGAGGACTGGGATGATAGCGTTCCAGCGGTACTATGGGCCTACAGGACAACCTTGAAGAAAATCCACAGATACACATCATTCCATATTGTTTATGGAAAAGAGGCAGTGGTGCTCATAAAGTTCATCACTCCAAGTCTATATATTGTACAAGCCACACGTATGACAGACGAAGAATCAGTGGCGCAGAGACTTGCGGATCTACAAGAGCTCGAAGAAACCAGATTTCTAGAAAACTTCCATCAGTCGGTTGAAAAGGCAAGACAAAAATATTAGCACGATCGACACATCAAGACCAAGGTATTTACACAAGGGGTCAAGGTGTTACTCTATGACAGTTGATACCAGAAGCATCCTGGAAAACTACGTATGCATTGGTTGGGACCCTTCCTAGTTGCTGAGATTCGACCATCAGGAGCAGTCCGAATCACACAAATAGATGGTGTGCTACGACCAGGATGGGTGAATGGTACTCGCCTAAAGCCCTACCTATCTCAAAAATGAGAATAAGAACAATCTCTCTAGTCCGATGGAGCTTGTACAATATCTAGATTTGAGTTTCATTTTCTTTCTGAAATTTTGTAAATTCATTTAATAATGTCCATGTGCGTAGTGTTGCACCTTAACACATAGTTCATTGTTTTGTTCAAGTGTTGATTAATACATAGCTGACAACTTAGCAATACATAACTTGAAGCATGATAAATTCCATTAATGAAAGTCATTAAAGATGACGGAGACAACCTTTGTGGTTAGAGGCACCAAGAATCCTCATCCAATCTGAGATAGCGGCCACAAAAACCCAGTCTAGTCACAAACCTTTATCGTCATTCCAGTACCGCGACTAATATCGTTAAGCCATAAAGAATCATTATGCCAAAATTTCATCGAAGTTCGTGCCGGGATACCCACCTAGTAAACAAAAAGGTCTCAATTCGGCCACATCCCTATTCCACTCAAATGAATAAATACCAAGATCCCCCAATCGGATTTACCTTGATTAAACCGTCCCGCCGGACAACTCACACCCTATTGTGTCTACACGGTCATGATGAGGAGCATTTATATCTAAAACTTACCCATTAAGCTAGACATAAGACTCTCAGAACTCATTCAAGAATGTATTGTTTCTAAAACAAGCATAACCATTTCTGAACTCAATCATGCAAACCAGTTAGGACCACTGCCAAAGTTGTAAACATAGCCTTAGTTTTTAACTATCACAGAAGCGCTAATGCCGAGAGTCACAGTGTTAAGAACCAAACATCAATATAACATAGAAAAACCTCAGGAAAAGTACTCAACGCCTTGAAAAAGAGATAATTTCAGATAATAAGGCTCTTCGAGGGGGCAACCTCCTTTTACCCCACTTAAATGTTCAAGTACAAGA
>JZKD02S1928614.1:178640-193445 GCA_000966675.3 Picea glauca | reverse complement strand
GGGCAACCTCCTTTTACCCCACTTAAATGTTCAAGTACAAGATGATTCAAAATGAAAATGTCTCCTTGGTATATATAGGAGACTAGGAGGTATACTTACAACTAATGACCTAAAGATGACATAAATAAAATAACATTACTAATATAATATGCCCCAATTAAGGGGTAATGAGACAATATTAGGGCTTAACACACAGCAAGCCAGAGCATGATGACTAAAGAAGCAGTACCATATGAACTCTGCGACCCCCGGGTTGAGATCATAGGTGACCTCAAAGGGAAAGTAGATCATGTTAAGCTACTCGACCTTGACCTCACGGATTCAGCCTTGTTCCCACAAATGCACCCAGATGTATTATGGGAGTTAGCTCCAGATGGAACCGGAGATATGCACTTTGTACCAAAAAAGGAGTTCATCAACCTATTTAGCTCCACCATCATGAACCTGAGAGACTTACCAGTCTTTGGCACCATCGAAAAAATTGCGCGGTACATGAAATTTATGATAAGCAAAGTGCACGACAGAATTTTATGGCTGGATAAGCAGTATCCAATCCATGCAAAAGATATCCAACAACTTATTGGACTATCCTCTGAAGGAGAGGATCTGTTGAAGGGATTTCAAGGCCCCGACAAGCATGGGAAGAAGAAAGGTGATCTTAGCCTGTACGAGAAGTTTAACACAAAGAGAGGAGGACGCACAGCGGTCATTGAACCAATACTGCCCGAAACAGCTCGGACTGGCTGCTACATCATATCCAACAATGTTATGTGGTCTTATTATAATGGAGAATGCACTATCAGTCATTGAATTCTGCACAGAGGGAGCAGTGTTCAATTGGTGTAGTTTCTTGTTGGAAGAACTACTAGTAGCTTCTGAAGAGGCATAGGAGAAGGGAGGCACCTTTACATATGGATACCTACTTGTGACATTCGTAATGATCAAATGGAAGTCACCTGTGGGCAGACAACCAGGAATACCTGATAAAGGGTGCCTGGCGAAGATGTTTGAGCCATGGCATTCCAAACTAGACTCAAAGAACACGACACTCGACAACGCAACATTTTCCAAATGGTATAATTCTATGATAGACGCAACATAGAGACCGTGCATCCCACAGGAGATCCTCAATAATAACACGAGGAATATTGCATTCAGCATGAACCAACACAACACATTTGTCTAGTTGAGGCATGCCAGTAGGGAACATTTCCACACATAGATTATACCATTCTATTTGGATGAGGAAGCCTTCGTTAAACAAGTCATGTCATGGCCAGGAGTCAAACAAGGCCAGTGTAAATCATGAATGCACTACATTTTTCTTGCCGAACTGCTCAAGAAAAAAGACAAGGAAGAAGGAGAGGGATCGAGCTTAAGCCCTGAGATGAAGAAGTCAAATGCTCTGACACAAACAGACTCATAGGAGGAAGAAGAAACACTGTATCTAGAGCGAAGGAAAAGACCACCCCACCGACAACTACCGAACGATGTTGTGTTGTCAGGTGCGCAGGTCAACCAGATATTGGGCACTGTGCTTGGCACCAAACCAATGGTGAAGAGGCCTAGAATGGGGGTCTCTCCGAAAAAATCCCTAAACCCACAACCCCTTGCATCTACCACTCCCCGGACCCGTGCCATGACCAAATCCACCACTATCATTGACATTCAAGATGACCCAGACCCTAAAACATTTTCATCCACAATCATTTTTGAGCACCCTCCACCACCACTCCAATTACCAAACCTCATCACGACCAATCCACACCAGACAATAACCACAAAGACGATCCATCTCGACCACCCAGAGATAAAGGAACGAAAAACCCCACAAATAACTAGAGAACCACCCAAGCCAAGATCATAAATTCCCAACCCCAACCCTAAATCATCAGAGTAAGACTCGATGATGGATGTTCTGAATCTGAACACCCAAGAACAACAACCTGAATTCCCCACACCGGAAGAATACACTCGCACTAGAGAAGAGAAGGAACCTAATGGTGACCAACAAATCACCTCACTGGTCAAAGGTGAGGGTACCCAAGAGATCATGATGCATGACGCAGATGCACCAGAAGATACAGAGATACTAGATGCACATAATGCGCAAAAATCAACAATGGAGCAGAACACGATAGCCATACGAGCTCAAATGCAACAAGTTCTCCAGAACCCCCAACAATGTGTGGAATTGATGCAACTCTGCATAGCCAGAAAAATGGTTATGACTCTTTTGCCAGCATATTAGGTTGAGAATCACACCCGCACCACCAAAAGAAGACGAGGTAGAAAATCACTCAGACCATTCAACAGGTAGTGGACTCCCACTACAGTGGTGAGTACCCACCAACCTGGTACAGTGGTTGGAGCTGCACTTATTTGGCCTAATCAGGGCATCTATGGACCAGTTGGAGTAGAGGCTCCAGGAGGCTGAGAGATCTTCCAAAATTGAAAGAAAAGAACAATTCATGGAGCACACATACAGAATGTAGGAAGCACACAATGGACTTCAAGTCCAAGGAAAACTGGGAAAAGTGCAGGCAAAACTTGCAAAATCCTGGCCGAAGATTCAAAAGGTCACACCTGAACTACCTGAGGCTAGTGATGCAAGTGAACCAGAGGAAAAAATAGAGATGTTACAACAAGCATGGACACAACGCACCACCCGCATTGAGCAGATACAAGCGAAGCTACAACAAGTCCAGAAAGAAGAAGAACAATAGCCCCAACAACTCCAGGATCAAATGAAGAAGATAATATTGCAAGGAAACAATGCCAGAGTAGCACTGCATAAACACACCGAGGACTGCACTAAAATCTTCATAGAAGTCAGCTACTATATGGGCATCATTGCTCGATGAAGTCAGATTTTAGAGGAGGTCAGAACAAAAATTCAGGTGTTGAATGAGAAAGTTGCGGTCACAATGGACCCTATGGAGAAACAACATAAGTTCGACCAAATCCAGCAGGCCGACAATGAACTAAATACACTCTATGAGGCACAGTGCATAGCCAAGAAAGAGCTGCGCAACTTCTGACCGGTAATCTAGACATCCTACATACAAATGCATTAGTTGTTGGTAAATGTTTAATAGGCAACATATGCTTGTCATTGATGGCAAGTATAGTAGCGAAGATGGCATGAGTACAAGAATGAGTATCAGAAGTATTTCAGGAAGACGCTGCAGAGAAAGCTCGATAAGTTCAGAAGAGATAGTGCAAAGGATTGTTGGTAGGCTTAACAGGCAAAGTGAGCTTGTCATTGATGGCAGGATCAGAGTGTGCATTGATGGCAAGAACAACGATGACAAAGATCAGCATGATCAGCAGCACAGTGATAATGGAAGACGAGGAGCATCAGTGATCGTTGGACCCCATCCCAAATCCCCAATGACCATCAGATATGAATTCAGACAAGAAGAACATGTAGAAGAGGAGGACAGATCTTAGGCGTCAGATCTGAGCGTAAGATCCGACCATCGTTGGATCAGAGAGAACCTGCACATTCATTAAAGAGAAAGAAGAAGCGAAATGTGAAATGTTGAAATATGTTGGTCTGACTCCATTTCAAAGTTTCATAGATCGGGACTTGAAGGCTTGAGACCCTTCATCATAAGAAGGTGAAATCGCGAAGTGGCAAAATTGTGAAGTGGCAAAATCGCGAAGTGCCGAAATCACAAAATGCGAAATGGTGAAATGATCCTAGTCGTTGGATCAAGAGGATGCGTGGAGAAAAATCAGAGCACCAAAAAGACTCCATTTCGGAGTTTCGCAAATCGGGAAATCCAAAGGAAAGAGGTTCAAACTCACGATATACGAGATCAAAAAAAGATCTTGACCGTCAGATCACCAAGGATTCTGGACCATTGATCTAAGCTCCATCTCGGAGCTTCGCCTATCGCGACTTGGAGTGAAGAGAACCTCCATCACAGGAATTGCGAGATGCGAATTCACGATAAGATCTAGATCGTCAATTCACCAAGAACGTGGACCTTCAATCTGAGCTCCATATTGGAGTTTCACCTATCACGACTTGGAGTGACGAGAACCTCCATCTAAGGAATAGCAAGATGCAAGATTGCAAAAAGATCTAGACCGTTGATTCATCAAGATTGCGGAACGTCGATAAGGGTCGATGAATATCATGAGTTCAAAGTGCATTTTAACACAGCCTGTGGTCACCATGTGTGGTCACATGGAGGAAGGACCTAATGCAGATGAGCTCCACCTCAGAATTTTTGGGATCGTGTCTAGGAGTGTCGAGACACTAGATCATACGAGTGCCAAAATACTGAAAAGGTGAATTGTCGCTGTAACCGGTGGTCACTACCTATGGTCACATAGAGGAGGGAGATAGAGTAGCCAAGCTCCTTTTTGGAGCTCGTGACATGGAGAGTCAAGATGTCTCATCACAAAATCTCTGAATTGAAAAAGTGTGAAATGGGTAAATAACGACAATACCCTTTAGAGTTAATCGAACGGTGCAGGTGAATCTGAGCATAATCGAAGGGATAATCTTGCTCCTCGTAGTGTAACTGCTAGAAACCATTGATGGTTTCTGCCAAAGGAGCTGAAGAGTCTTTGGGAATCTTCCAATGGGATGAAGATAGGTCATAGGGGTGATTGACAGCTGGAAGAGGGTTGGATCCTGTAGCTGAAATAGAGAGGGTGAGATCGACTGTAACAGAGAAGACGAAGAGTCTCAACTGCCAGAAAGAAAAAGGAATCTTGGCATAACACCCAGTGATGTTGGACGCATGGTGGGAACCACCAGAGAATCTAAAGAGTTGTGATGGTCAGGAAGAGAACTCAAGAGGTGGAGGATATCGACGCAGTGTGAGTATGCAAAGGTATTGCACGCATTGCATGCATAAGGGGCAGAGAAGCTATAAGTACATGGTACAGAGAAAAGATGTGTTGTTGTTGCTATTGGAGTTGTTGTGGTTGTTGTTGTTGAAGGTGATTCATGTGTGAAGAAGGAGGAGAGTGCAACAGCTGATTTGAACAGAAGAGGAACTGTGCAGTGAATGGACATGGCGCACAGAGCATAAAAAGTAGAGGAATAGACAACACAAGTCATGTGTGCAGGAAGGTAGTGAGGCAGACAGAGAAATGGAATGCGGTAGAACAGTGATGAGTCTGGTAAGCCAATGTTGAACATTATATCACTGTAATGAGTTTTAGTAGCAAAGATTTATAAAACAGGGTGGTAGGGAGGTTCTAGGGAGGTTTTTTGTCCTCAGAAGTTCAAGTGGGTGCTTGAACATAGGGAGTTGGTGCTTCCTTCTAGTTGGTGCTAGAGAAACCAGGGAGTTGGTGCTTCCTTATAGTTGGTGCTAGAGAAACCAGGGATTTGGTGCTTCCTTCTAGTGGGTGCTAGAGAAAAAAGAGAGTTGGTGCTCTCAGCGAGTAGCAGCTTGCAAAACTAAGGTTGTAGCCTCATTATGAGTCGGTGCTCATATGTATGATAATGTAAAGAATGTAACTATTGCTTATCATACAAATAAAAAGAGGTTTTTACCCTGTATGGGTTTCCTCGGGAAATATCTGTCTCTGTGTTTCTCATATATGTGACTGATGTTGAATGTGCCAATGTTTATTTCCCTTCATTATTATGATCATCATTGAGTGTATTGTAAAGATTTTAAAAGAAGCATAATTGTTTAAGCATGGTGACAGCTGATTCACCCCCCCCTCTCAATTGTCCAACATTAGTTCGATGCAACAACATACTCTAAGTTGAAATCGTTGGTTACAGCCAAGCCAAAGGAATACAACAAAGAAATGACCCAAAAATTCCTTACAGAAGCATCACTCCTCGCCCGGAAGTGGTAGGACAAAGTTGAAAAATTTCATGAAGTAAAACACCGAGCTTTAGAATTGGTACTAGAATTGGGCCCTTCATTTGAGGAGGCAAAGGAAGAAAAGGAACAAATATAATATCCCAAAGAAGAATAAAATCCGGACAAGGGAAAACAACAGTTGCTCCTGGAGGATGTGAAAGAAAAAAACGCTTAACTCGAGGATGAGTCAAGGATTGTGGTCGGAGCCTGTTGGGCCCTTTGGTTTGGGAAGAAACTACACAAGTTTTGACTAAGAATGAGTTGCAAAAACTTCATCAGAGGATGGGAGAAAGAGAAACAAAAAAAAATTGTGGAAGTCAATGCAACGCCAGCTAAGCAACAAATGGTTGCAACAAAATAAGAAATTGGGCAAGCTGAGAAGGAAGACACAACCCAACTATATATAGGGTTGAATATAATTGTAAAATGGTTGGTGTTTTTTTGGTTGTTCATTTAGTTCATTGGTTGGATTAGAGTTGGGTTGAGTCATGTCGATCAGAGTCTCCCAAGGGTTTGGGATTAGTTGTTGAAACTTGTTGTAATAGACAAGCCAGAGTCTGTAATGAACCTTTCTATGTAACTCTAATTCTATAATGAAGGAAAGACCCTAGAGATAATATGAAGGAGAACCAAATTTTCAAAATATGATGTGTCTTTGTATGTTTACTTATGCATTGCATTATTCCTTTATGGTTCACTATTTTTGTTTGATGGTTCTATGTTTAATCATTGTTCATAACCTAAGTAGGTTCGATTATTGTAGTTAGATGTTTCAGATCTGATGTTGTCTCTTGCACAAGAACAAGAATGAGTTATGAATGATCTATGGATACTATTTATTATTTTCCCTACCCTTCCCTATCTATCTGTCTCAGCAGCACCTCGGGTGAGACTTCTTCTCTTCGGAGGAGATGAAAATGCCAGCGCTCTAGACTACATGGTTCCTTTTGTTGGTAACCTAAGAAGGACCCTGGTCTAATCAAATTTGTGCCAACACCACCCAAATAAACTTGTTCAAAATCACCTTGAACATGATATCGACAATATTTCCTATGGGGTGTGGCATGAAATGAAGCCCCTGAATATACTACCCAAGATTTAGTAATATTATCTAAAGAAAGAAATAAATCATCTTGTAACACATCACCTATTACATTTTCTTCTTGATTTTTCTCTTGTTGTCCATCTCTTTGCTTCTTTGGAGCTATGTAGTATTTCTTCGGATGTCCTTTCTTCCCACAATTCCAGCACTCTATCTTTCCTAGTATGGATTTGGATCTTCCCTTCCTATAATTCTCATGGTTCCTTGAGCCCTTTCCTCTATCCTCTTGTCTTTCCCTATTTTCCACAGGCAATGCATTACCTGATGTCTCACCCATGCTTTTTTGTCGCATTTCCTTGCTAAGGATAACACCAACAACATCATCAAATTTCATAGCGTTTGAACTAGAGACAGAGTTATGTATAGCCATGACCAAGTCGTTCCAGCTTTCTAGCAATGAGCACAATATTAGAAGAGCCCTAACCTCATCATCAGGGTCTACTTTTACAAATCTTAGTTGATTAGTAACCATATTAAATTCATTTAAATGATCGGAAACATACCCACCTTCTTAAATCTTCATATTAAATAATCGCTTCATTAGAAATATCTTATTTGAGGCTGAGGGTTTTTCATATAGTTTAGCCAATGCCTCCATCATATCCTCCATTGTATTTTCTTTTGAAATATTGAAATCCACTAACACTGGGAGGCACAATTGTATTGTTCCCAGTTCCTTTCTGTCAAGAACCTTCCATTCTCCGTCTGTCATACTCATTGGCTTCTTTGTTATTCATTCCAATGGTAGGAATAGATTCTTCTAATATAAATAATCTTCCATAGCTGGTAGTTTTGTCCATTAAATTTCTCAACCTTAAAATTTCCATCTTTTTTCATTGCTCCCACTCAAACCAAGAACCCTCCTTTACTACGAGTTACCTTTGTCTCTAATACCAGATTTTAGAAAAACAGGATCATGGACCAATAAAATAAAACATAGAATATACACAATATAATAGAGACACATATATACACAGTTCACCCAATGTAGGATATGTCCACCATAGAAATTTCTAGGTCCTTCCTTTTTTTATCCAACAAAATGAAGGGATACAACCTACATCACATTCGTTGTAACTTCTTCTTATTTCTCTCATAGTCTCCTCTCTCATAATAAAATATTCACTCACATGCATAGCTGCAATGCAATTCCCTCAAGAAAACAGGGTTGACTTTTAAGGAAAAAAACCCTAACATAACTTCTATTGTCAAATCTTTGACCTTGTAATGAACGGTCCAGATTGACTGCAAAATTACAATATTTTACAAGGAAAATTTCCCAAAATCTTTTCCTCGAGGGATCTTCCCCCATTCCCCCCAGCCAGGGGTTATGTCCTCTCCAAATCCCCTTCATTTGGGGGCCATCCCCCAAACCCATGGCAAAAGGGGGCTAGGCATACCTACATATAAATTAGGAAGATAATCAGGCTCCACAACCAATAGATCAGAGAATAAAATGAATAAATTTCCAAGTGGAAGTCAATATCTCAATCAAATATAAAAGGAGTTATATTTCTAGAAGATCACAACCAGGTATTATCTACTTTTCAAAAGAATTCTCATATATTCAACATGTAGAACCTAGACATTATTAAAAAAAAAAAAATTAAAAATGAGAATATAACCTTGAGGGAGGAATGGGAAAGGAAAAGGGAAGAAACTAAGGAAAATAATGAGAAAACAAATTGTTGTAAAGTCTAAATTATAAATTTATAGAGTATGAAAATAAGATATTAAACTACAAACCACCAATTAGAACCCATACCATATATTTAAGGAAACAATGGTACAAGTTTCAATTGAATAATATTTCTAGCCACTCACCATTTCAATTCAATTATTAGAAAGAGTTCACTAAGGTTTATTACAATTCTCTTGACAAGGAAAATATTTTTTTATGTGAAATTTATCTCCACAATTATTCACTCCCTAGGCCTTTAAAGTGGTCTCACAATCTATATGTGGGAGATGAAACTAAGAGATATTTGCTCTTGTATGTAGAAAGAACATAGTATATTCATTGAGGCTTGGAGGTATAAAGAAGAAGATATTACTATAGGACTTTGGGTCAAGGATGAGAGCATCGGGATGGAAAATTCTTTAAAAACCATGCCTAGATTATTTTAGATGAAAATTTGATCCTGATGTTGAAATAAATACAATAGGAAGTAATAGTATAACAACATAGGATTATGAAAAAATCAAGGGATATGTTGTTGCAAATTTCTCAATCTAGATGGGAGGATATCACCCCTAAACTAGAAAGAGTGGAGCCACACTATTTTCCAGGATATATAAATTCTTTATCCAAGTCCCAATGTAATATTGACACTCTTAAAATAGTGAATTTGAATTTTATAGGTCTATTATTCAAAATTCTCTTACTCTTGCACTCAACTCCATCATGGAGATCTTCATGAGAAATTGACATGGATATAGATAAAAAATAATGGAGTGATGTGTAGAAAGAATAAATCTCTCATAGAAGAAGTGTCATCACCCATTTCATGTCATATGACCTTCAAGAAGTGCATAGAGGAGCATCTAGAGGATAAGGAGCAAAGGCCATGGTACATCATCAATTTCGTTTTCATTTTTTGATATGTTTCACAGAGATGTGAAACTCTTCAATTGGGGATTATGATGAACCCCATGATTTCCTAATGTTTCTCATATTTTCATATCTATTCTTATTCTTAATTATTTACTATTAGCCTCAAATACCTAAGACATTTCCAAACTCTTACTTAATGGAAATTTATATATTGTTTAACATATGTTATTTAAATTGATGTGTTTGTCTTAATTTCAAAGGAATGTGATAAATGCATAGTGTGTATTGGATATATGAGATTATTACATTTACTGAAATTATATGCATTAACATTGATTGAAACCCTAAGGTATGTTGTAGAGTTCAATTTACTGGAATTGATGTCATGTGTATTCCACCAAGGAGGTTTGATCCTCCATGTAATCACTTCACCTATAAAATTCATAAAAGTTCATTGATATAGAAATAGAGAGAGGAATTCATGGGATCATGTCACCTTAATTTATGAGGATGACTATGTAGGCTATCAAACTCCAAGAGACAACCATTAATCTATTTGGAGTTTGAATCCCAAATATCAACTACATATTGATTAGGTCTAGTAGGAGAGGCAAGAAATAAATATCCAAACTCAACTATGTCTAAGTTCAAGTTCTATTTGGTATATGTCCTTCTATGTAAGGCCAAAAATTCCATACAAATTTCTACTGAAAATTTACTTAAATTAGAGTTTATTCTAAGAATCTTAGTAATTAATTAGGGCTCTAATTATATTTTTTTAAGCATCCAATGCCTTTAGTATAGTCTACCAACCTCTAACAACAACTTATTTAAGTCAATGAACCAACATTATTAATTAATCAACTTGATTAACTCTCAACAATAGAGATCCAAAATAGTACAAGCATATAAACCAATAATACAAATTGTTAATGATAAACCCAATAATCTATATTACATCAAGGTAAAATCTAGCCATAACTATAAATAAATTTCATGTAGATTAAAGAACTATATGTTCCAAAAAAAAAAAAAATGACTGAATTACTTGGAATATATAAAAAAAAATTACTTACAAAAGGAAATATAAGAGGACCAACCATAGACAAGCATCCACCACCACCAGTCAACAACAACTCCAACAACACTAATAATATCAATTGAGATTTGGGGGACAACTCTCCTCCTAACCAACCCCTGAGTATAATATTGATATCCCTCAAGCCCTTAATTCATAAAACTATTCCAACCTTCCTTCTCCCTCTCAACATCCCCCTAACCAAGTCAAAACCCCTTCCAACCAACTAGGATATCCTCACCTCCCTCATAATCCATAAAATTCTTACTTAGCTCTCATAACTTATTCCCATCAAAAAAAACCAAAAATTTCCCCTTAATAGCTCCATTCATCCCCTTAAAATATTCCTCCTCCAATTTCATGGATGAATCCACCTATTATCCATGCGAAGAATACAACATGCACTAATCTCCCTTTTTTAAGTAATTAAGTCTTCATTAGTTAGTGCACTTTTATTGGTTTTCCTATTTTATAATATCTTAATTATTTTATTGTGCACCTTATAATATATGCATACATATATACATCTAAGTAAATATTATTTCCATAGATGGGACATTACAGACACCCCCCCTTCAAGAAACTTCATCTCAAAGTTATATCATATTTTACTTGTTTTTATGCAAGGTTCCAAATGATATGCACAATCATCACATAATATGCACCTAGATAACTAATACTATTGTGTAGGTCAGAGAGTTACTCGTCTGGCCATCATAGGTAAATATTTCACCTACACTATTAACAAATATGGTGTCCTAATATAACTACATGATCTTGATTAGAATTATTAAATTCCTAATATGAAATAAACACATATAATCATGCATCAAATCAATTCAACCACTCCCTTCCCTTATATTCCACACTAGTTTACTTATTTCCCTTATCTTCCACACTCTTCCAAATCATACCATTCACAATCAGTAGGTTATTCCCCCTTGTGTTATAGATGGAAGTGTCACACTACCAAATTTCACATTTAAGTGTTGCATATGTTTGACACCTAAGTGTCACACTACCAAATGTCACACCTAAGTTTCAAACTTAAGTGTCACAATTTCATAACCATGTGGAAGTGTTTGCCATAATCCCTAGACATATTGAAGAGGAAATATATCACTTGGAGTTCAAAATACTATCTTTCTCCTTGAGATTTTGGCCTTGATTGAGCTTCACTGCCGCCTTGTCCATATTCAAGGAGGGATAAACCTTTATTATCACTCCTTTCTCAGTTATAAGGGAGCAATAGTCTCGCCTTATGCTCAATTATGGGGGGTGATGAAGTAATTGCAACCATCATGCCTTGTTTTATGAGGTTGTTTCTAGGATATTTCAGTTGGTTAAGGGATTGGTTCGAGCTACCCTCTATTCCTAGAAAGTTCAATCTTGTTTTTTCAGCCAAATCCTCATTTGATCACATCCTCTCCTCAAAAATATCCCATAGTTGTGATGCCTTAATTACTATATAATGTAGGCCATTCTTAAGTGAAAAAAGAGGAAGAACTAGAGGATATTATACTATTGATCTTGTGACATTCAAGGGGCTGGAAAGGAGAGCTTGGAGGAGCTACTGCAACATCGACATTAAGGTTGTAAATTATTTTCTATCTATTGATTTCCATAATATAACTTGTCATATTCCCCTCATGTTTATATTGTTCACTATATGCATGTCTATTTTCATTTAATTTGACATAGACAGATGCATTCTTCTTGACAATATATCGTAGAAGAAGGAGGTATTTCTTTGTTCCTTGAGGGACTTCTCTTACACTAAGAGCTTTGACATCAAGATCAAGGGCGGGAGCAGAGAGGACAATTGATAGAAAAGAAGTAAGTCATTTATCATTCTCTTCTCATTCTATTTGTTGGCATATAGAGTGGATCTAGGAGGAAAGTAGAAAACCATTTGTTTTTCTTTTTCTTGGATCAAAGGGGTTTTGATCCAAGGGAGGTTTCACTTGTCTCTAGCGGAAAATTTTCCACAACAGAAATTGGTGAATCCACTGGGGATCAATCATGTTGATATTTCCTTAGTGTTTTATATCCTTCTTTAGTTATTTTTTGTTTCTTTATCCTTTTTTTATGAATCTTCTTTGAATCCTCCCCTTCCCTCATCATAATTGGGAATTTTACTGAGTTAAGAACCTGGATCTTATTCAGATTTGGGAAAAAAAAATATTTTTCACCAAGTTCCATACTTCATCCCGCCCTATAACAGAGTACAAGGAAATAGCACCCTGATTATCACTCCTTGTCAGTGTCTTGGGGAGATATGAAACCATGATTATCACTATGTATCAATGTCTTTGGGAGAAATGAATCCTTAATAATATCCCTCTCTCAATGTCTTGAGGAGTGATGAAACCTTGATCATCCCCCTATATACAGTGTTACAGGGGAAATGATCTCTTTCTAAGTGGATTTTGACCCTAATTTGCCTCTTTTATATTAGTATTTTTTCTCAAACTTGTACACAAGAGTCTTTGTTGCTTCATTAAGATTTTGATTTCTTTTTAAATTAAGTGATTGTTATTATCTTTTATTCCTTTTTTAAATTTTCCTTCTCCTGTCAATTTTTTCAAGTACAATACCACTTAATATTAATTTGATCCTTTTGTTGAGTCTATTTCATTGTTGGTCTAATTCCTATTACCTTTAGGCATTCATACCTTTGTCATTTTGATTCTGAAAATTTTCAAACTTATTTGTTTGTATTTGCAATCTATTTTATTGATTTAGGAATTGGAATATGTTGTTTTAGGCCTCCTTTGATTGATTTCTTGCTTCTCTTTGGATAAACATTGATCCTTAATAGATTCAGGAATTCATTGGCCTTATCACAACTCTTTCATTGATGTTCAATCTTTCTTTCATTAGATCTAAAAGGTTTTAGAAAGGGATTTCTCTTAATGTCAATTTTCTTGGTTTTTTGTGAGCATTGAAAAGATTGGGTTTTTCTGTTTGCAAGTAACAAGTTTTAAAGACATCACTTTTTTTGGATTCTTTTTACTTTTTGTTAGCATAATTGAGTGTTTTTTTCTTCACCTTCCTTAGATTTGGAATCCTTTGTGATTTTCATTGATTTATTTCATTCTAATTGAAAGTTAAAGCAAAAGAAGGTTATATTTTGAGTTTGTCATGTAATTTGAAAAGAAGGAAACAAAAAGTCTTTGCACTCTATTTTCATAGGTGGATTTTTTGGTACACATTTTAAAGATCTTGTCTTGTATTCTTTCAGATTTCAAGAATATTTATTTGATAGTTTGGAATTTTTATTCTCTCCCTTTCTTAAAGGAAAAGAAAAATTTGCATGGTATTCGGCATTTATTTGCATTAAGAAGAAAAATAAACCCTCTCCTTTCCTCGGATAGAATTCATTGAAACAAAATCTTTGCATTTCATTATTTATGCATGGTTTTGGAGTCGATTCATAACACCATCTAGTGTTGGACAACATAGGTATTCCAATAGAGGACGAACACCTTCAGTAACCACTCACATAACCAGATCAAATATCAACACGCCTATGTTTTCACATGGTAAAACCCCTATGGGGAAACATCCATGGCCCCAGACAATGTGGCCACTTGGAGCAGTTTATTAATGAAAAGAAAAAGATTACAGAGAGATTTTACAAGAGAGTTTCTCACATTCTGTTATGAACATAAATATACATAAATAGATATTCATAACATAATAAATAATTAATAAATAATTATTATTATTAATAATAAAAGGTCATGTCTCAAAGGACATGACTATTGGTTAAGGGCACCCCTGCGTGGGTATATTAACGATTCCTCATTCTCATTTGTAAATATCTTATATATAATCATATCTTATCTATTCATTTATTATTTACAGTCCTATATGGATTACTTTGTTATATTCCAAGTATTTTGGATAATTGTTGTGTGAGGGAACTTTGTTTGTCTCATTTGGTATTAGAGCTTTGTTTTCCTGATCCCAACCTTTGGCCAGTTCTTTATCAGACCTTGTTTGATCTATATTTTAGCCAAATCCATCGTTTCAGAGTTTCTCTGAGAAAATTGGTCTTTGACCACCAATCAGGCCTTTGGCCATCAGAAAAAAATATATAAATTTAAAGAAAAAAAAACATTAATAGAAATAGAAATATATATTAAAAAAAAAGGTTAATAGAAATATATATTTATTAAAAAAAAAAAAACATTAAAAAAAAACTCCAAGCAAAAACCCC
>JZKD02S1928614.1:117458-156922 GCA_000966675.3 Picea glauca | reverse complement strand
CACTCCAAGTTGTACTAGCTTATCTTGCTCTCTAAGAGTGGGTTTTTGATAAGTTGCCCCTACAGCCTCTTGTATGGCATAAAAGGTAGATACAAACACAGAATATGAACTACCTAGCTTAGAAAGAATAAGATAGATGCAACAATCTTCCTCTATCTTTATCTTACATTCTTCACATAAAGTTCTAAGTGTTTTAAACTTAGATAGATAGTCTTCAATGCAAGAAAAATCACTTGGACTCAAAGTTAGTACTTGATTTTCTAACTGTTGTTCTTGAATAATATTGTGTTTACCAAACACAGATTCAATATTTTCCCAAGCTTCTTTGGGTTTATCAATTGATTGAAGGTGGAACCTTAAATCGAGAGAGATGGACATTCTGATTAATCCACGTGTTTCATCATACCTATTATCACATTTATCTTTCTTATTAGCATCAGTGGATGTTATTTCCTTTCTCAAGGCAATCTGGTACAAACCTTTTACTTCTTAATAAATCCTCCATATGGGATTTCCATTGGAAATAGTTGGTGTTGGTAAGTAAGAGATTACTTGTAGAAGTTGTTAGCGATAATTCTTGTCTTGGGCTCGAAAGAATTCGGGTCTGCAAGTTACACGAGATGCGCCCAAACACAGCAGCGGAAGGATTTCGATTTCAATCAGCAAGACAAGCGAGCGGGCGAAGTTTTTCCATCGGCGGCTGAGATCTATCCATGAAGCAGATCAACGGTTATCGATATATCAAAGTTGGTCGAGTCACGCCAAGTATAGCGCAGAATTTTTCAAAGAGGTGAATGGTCAGAAGTCTCCATGGAGAACTCGCAAAGTAACGAGGGTCGTTGATCACGATTAGTTGATGCATGGGTCCATTTCTTGAACTTAGGGCTCGGGAGTTCACAAGGTAAAGACCCAAGTATTGGGTACTCAAGTCGCGAGAACGTGAGAAGCAAGAAGGTTAATAGTCGTTGGATCTAGATCGAGAAGAACCGTTGGATCTGCATGTGGGACCGCATATCAGGGCCTCGCAAGAAAAGGCTCGAGAATTTGGGTGCGGGGATCACCAGATTGCAAGAAGCGATATCCCGACAGCTGGAGGCAGTGGGGGGCATAGCAGAGTAGGCGAGTGGAATACAGGTGGCACGAAGCCTCAGGATATCACCGTGAGAAGTGCCGAAGTATTGGTGTTAGGATCCGCGAGACACGAAGTGCCGAGGGAATCCGGGGCTCAGGCCCATAGTATCGTCGAAGTGTTTTCAGCTGTCCATCCAGAGGGGACACCTGGCAGCAAGTAGAGCCATCTCGGTGCCTCGCTCATTGTGACTCCAACACACAAGAAACAACTCCATCATATCCTGAGACACGAAGTGTCGAAGCTCCTGAGTATATCGTCTCGGCCATTCCCTGAGGAAGCAGTTAATGAAAATCAAGTGGGTGGTTGAAGCCTCTCTTCATTCATTGAGTGTGAGGTATGGAGGGTCTGGTAAGTGGTCCACTCGAGAGGGTCCTGCATACCCATTTTTTCAGAAAATCCATGCCAAGTCCTCGACTAGCCATAGGAAGTTTGGACACGCTAACTCGGCACTTAATGGCTCAGTTACTCCCCTTGCTGGAGCCATGCGCAGTTAAGATGGCATCTGTCATAGGTGCATGATCATCTAGTCTGCATGCGCAGACTGTCAGAAGGCATGCAGGCACAATGTTATTAATGCAGTATCTCATTTTCGCTGATGTGTTTTGTTTTGAGTATATGTAGGCGTTTTCGCCATTTTTGTATCTATCGATGGTAGAGCAGAGCTCCCTACTGTAAAGTTTAACATACATTCTAGTTTGTTGGAGATGCATCTGTGTATGAGATATCTTGTTTTATGAAAGACAGTTTTTCTCACTCCATCTAATTTTCGTCTCATGCTAAGAGAGTTCGTGATAGACTAAGTCTCGCGAATTATTGCAGTTCTGTTGTGATAAATGATTTATCATTGCATTATTGTATTCTCTGGTTTTCTGTATTTAAGTGCAAGAAGACCTTACGTTTGGATCCCTTCTTCTACAGTCTGTTAGGAACCTATCGTTTATAACAGACCTTCACACTCTTCCCATATAAGTCCTCCACCTATTCACCCTTTACTACAACTCACTGTCTGAAGTTTATATAAGACCTCACTCACCATATGAATGCCTGGCCTAGTTCTGAAGTTGAAATGATATCGTTTTGAGTTGGCTTCCATTCGGTCACCCCATCTATAAAAATATCGTGACATAAAACTGATGGGTGTAGGGCTCTTCTCCTGCTAGCAATCCAGGAGTGACTTCCATTGCAAACATTTTTGGCACTGTTGCCGGGGACGAAGTTGAAGATTTTCCCTGGGCAGAACGACAATGATCAACTGATTCTGAAGGTGCATCAGAAATCAGAATTATTTGGATTGCTACTATGCACCTGGAGACTCCACTGTGGCGACTCCATTGTTTCCACTTTACTGTTTCAGTTGTGGCCACTATTGGCACACCTAAAAGCTGACCCAGAGGAGCTTTCTCGAGAAGGTTTCAGCGGCTGCTTTCTCAGCCTGAGAAGTTTCCTGGGTGATGATAATGTTAATATCTGGCCTTTGATGGTGAACAAGGACCGGGCATATTTGAATTTGTGCATCTTTCACCTGGCAACTCCATGATTCAAGGATCAATTGGCGACTCCACTGGTTCGATATGGAGGAAATCCTGGCTTGAAAGTTTTCTCCTTTTAATTTTTCTGCTATTCCTAGTTTTCCTAATGTTGTCCCCTCTATGGATGAATGGGGCGATTATTTGCCCAGATTTAGAGAGTGTGAAGAGGACAATCATGCTCAGCACCTCAGTGAGTTTCATGAACTCATGCATCAGTGGGAGATACATCATGAGGATGTATTACTGAAAATGTTCATGTTCTCGTTAGCAGGGGATGCACGTAAATGGTATCATTCTTTACCCCCTGCTAGCATTTCTTCACTGAGTGAATTCCACGTAGCTTTCACCACCTATTGTCAGAGGTTGTACCCCCCTGAGTTAATTTGTCATAATTGTTGTGAGGGATACCACAACTCTATACAAGAGAAATTTGTTTCTGACGTAAGATGTGGGGAGGATCCTGATGACCTGGATCAGGAATCAGTCCTTTCTCCTCCCCATTCTTCTGCTTTGGACGGAGTTATGGAACTAATAAAATTTATCACTTCCAGACTTGACAGGTGGGAAGCTGAGCGATGTGCAGGGGATTTTCCACCCTTTGAAGAAAATGATTTGGGTATCTCTACAATGAATGATTATGAAGATCCCAGGGAGGAAGGAGATGCTTCGGGTGGAGTTGTGGAACTGATAAAATCTCTCACTGCCAAATTTGACAGGTGGGAAGGTGACCAATACGCTGAGGATTTCCCATCCTTTGAAGTAGAGGCCCTTAGCAGCTCTACTGAGGGCGATTATGAAAAAATATTTCCCACGGGACCTGTTTATGGTCATTATGAATCTAACCCATGGGAGAACCAAGAAGAAGAAATCCTCCCGGATATGATTATGTCTAAATAAAGTTGTGATGATGAGGGCTGTAAGGATAGAATACTGGGGGAGGAAGTTTCTTTGAGTGAACTAATGATATCTCTCATTGCCCAACATGCAAGGTTAAAATCTGAGGACAATGAGGAGGATTTTCCAATCTCTAAGGCAAATGTTCAAGATGGCTCTCTCGAGGAGAATATTGAAGATCCCGTAAGCGCATTAACATATGTCCCCAATGAGCTTGTTGTCTCAGAAAAAAACGATGAAGTGGTAGTTGGGGAAGAGGACTGTTCTCTTTTTCTTCATGAGATTTCCCATGATGTATTTGCATTTGGGAATGGAAAGGAGGATCTGGAGATCATTCCTTTTTTGCAAGATGAAGAATTCTGGTGCTCACCCAGCTTTAACGACTATTCAGTTGAAGAGCAGGAGAGCCCCACATCACATATCGATGACCTAGGTAGAAGCCAGCCCGTGTATTACAACTATGAATCAGGTTCTGAGCTGGACACCCAAAACTTCCAAGAGAAGACTGCAGAGCCTTCTCCTCTGTTCACAAATGAAAGACAATGCGAGGAAATCATCCCCCCTGAGCAGAAAATTGAAAAGCAGAGCTTTCCCACAGGTCCTATCTATGATGATTACGACTCTGAACCTTGGGAGAGCCAAGAAGAGGCACCGTAAGAACTAGAGGAGCATTCGAAGATGCAGTTTACAGACTACGCAAAGCCAGTTAGTGAGAAGCCACCACCTGAGATCAGCGAGCCTACTTCAGTTATTCACTCGCCTGTGGTTATCAGAGACATTTGGCCATGTGTGAACAACTATGTAGTAGAAGAGGTCATCTGTCGCCAATTTCCTAGAATTGGCCACTCATTTGATGACCCTGTCAGCGAATACATGGAGTGGCATTTCCCTTATGCTTTGGAGCCGCCCTATTTCATCTCAACTCCAGCCTGTAAGGAGGAGTTGAAGAGTGTAACCATTCTACTGTCACGGTTACACCATCTGCTGGTGATCATCGACAGGAGGAAGGAGCTTCTATCCAGGAAGCTGCTTGAATGGATATGGTGGAAGTTTTCTTTCACCTAGCCCATGTAAAGTGTTTCATTAGTTTAGGATTGTATATAAATAATCTCTTTGAGCATGTATCTTTGTTTTGTTGCTTTTACTTTTTCAGCATATATTTTCAGCAGCGGGAGGTTTTGAGCATGACTCCATAGCCCAACAGCAAGGCACTGAAGTTGCAGAATAGGTTCTTAGAGCATCATAGAGACAACTCTATCCATCATGGAGCCTAATGTTAGCGATAATTCTTGTCTTGGGCTTGAAATCATTCGGGTCTGCAAGTTACACGAGATGTGCCCGAACACAGCAGCGGAGGATTTCAATTTCAATCAGCAAGACAAGTGAGCGGGTGAAGTTTTTCCATCAGTAGCCGAGATCTATCCATGAAGAAGATCAATGGTTATCGGGATCTCGGAGTTGGCCGAGTCACGCAAAGTATAGCGCAGAAGTTTTAAAAGAGGTGAATGGTCAGAAGTCTCCGTGGAGAACTCGCAAAGTAACGAGGGTCGTTGATCACGATTAGTTGATGCGTGGGTCCATTTCTTGAACTTGGGGCTCAGGAGTTCGTAGGGTAAAGACCCAAGTATTGGGTACTCAAGTCGCGATGACACGAGAAGCGAGAAGGTGAATAGTCGTTGGATCTGGATCGAGGAGAACCGTTGGATCTGCACGTGGGACCGCGTATCGAGGCCTCGCAAGAAAAGACTCGAGAATTTGGGCGCGGGGATCATGAGATTGTGAGAAGCGATATCCCGATAGCTGGAGGCAGTGGGGGCCATAGCAAAGTAGGTGAGTGGAATATAGGTGGCACGAAGCCTCGGGATCTCGCCGTGAGAAGTCCCAAAGTATTGGTGTTATTATCCGCGAGACACGAAGTGCCGAGGGAATCTAGGGCTCGGGCCCACAGTATCGCCGAAGTGTTTTCAGTCATCCATCCAGAGGGGACACTTGGAAGCAAGTAGAGCCATCTCGGTGCCTTTCTCATCGCGACTCCAACACACAAGAAACAACTCCATCATATCCCGAGACGTGAAGTGTCGAAGCTCCTGAGTATATCATCTCGACCATTCCCTGAGGAAGCAGTTAATGAAAATCAAGTGGGTGGTTGAAGCCTCTCTTCATTCATTGAGTGTGAGGTATGAATGGTCTGGTAAGCGATCCGCTCGAGAGGGTCCTGCGTACCCATTTTTTATAAAAGCCATGCCGAGTCCTTGACTAGCTGGAGGAAGTCTGGACACACTAACTTGACACTTAATGGCTCAGCTACTCCCCTTGCTGGAGCCATGCACAGTTAATATGGCATCTGTCATAGGCACACGATCGTCCAGTCTGCATGTGTAGACTATCAGAAGGCATGCAGACGCAATGTTATTAATGCAGTATCTCGTTTTCGCTGTTGTGTTTTATTTTGAGTATATGTAGGCGTTTTCGCCATTTTTGTATCTATCGATGGTAGACCAGAGCTCCCTACTGTAAAGTTTAACAGACATTCTAGTTTTTTGGATATGCATCTGTGCATGAGATATCTTGTTTTATGACAAACATTTTTTCTCACTCCATCTAATTTTCGTCTCATGCTAAGAGAGTTCGTGATAGACTGAGTCTCGTGAATTATTTCAGTTCTATTGTGATAAATGATTTATCGTTGCATTATTGTATTCTCTGGTTTTTTGTATTTAAGTGCAAGAAGACCTTGCGTTTGGATGCCTTCTTCTACAGTCTATTAGGAACATGTCGTTTATAACAGACCTTCGCACTCTTCCCATATAAGTCCTCCACCTGTTCACCCTTTACTACAACTCACTGTCTAAAGTTTATATAATACCTCACTCACCATATGCATGCCTAGCCTAGTTTTTAAGTTGAAATGATATCATTTTGAGTTGGATTCCATTCGGTCACCCCATCTATAAACAAACCGTGACATAAAACTGATGGGCATTGGGCTCTTCTCCTGCTAGCAATCCAGGAGTGACTTCCATCGCCAACAGAAGCCATATTAAATATGTAGATAATACTGATTTAAAAACTAAAACTGATGATCTGAATGGAAAGAGATCAAAAATTTATGCGGTTTTAAAAAAAACGGCACTGAAAACGAACTTCGGATGTGAGAGTTATGCCCTTTTTAAAAAAAGGCATAAACAGTAACCAAAGGACCACGTGGTAGTGTAAGTTGCTTTATGAAGTGACCCACTTTTATAAAGAGAAGTGGGGCTCACTTTTACAAAGAAAAGTTGCATGCAAAATAAATAAATCTAAAATAAAATATTAAAGCTACTTATAGTGATTCACTTTTATACTTGAAGTGAAATACACTTTACAATTTTAGCAAGAACTTTTTCAAAAAAAGTAACAAAAGAGAGACTTGAACTCGAGACCTCTTATTTAATAATTCAAATTTTAACCAAATGGTCTAGCAAACCATATTGTAATGTTCAGAAGGAGGATTTTTGTTATTGTTGTTGTTGTTGTTGTTGTTGAAGATGGCCTTGGAGAGCGTGCTCAAAAAAAACTATTTTCACACAAGAAAACAATTTCACTTCTCGATGACAACAAGGGTTAGATCTCGATTAGCTTACCCGAAAGATGCACATTTTCCTATCTGTTTCTGATTTTACGAGATCGCACAGGGCACGGGGCAAAGAGCATATGCATATCTAAAAGATTAGTAACCCGGAAATAAAAAATACAAAACCAAAATACTTCTCTGCAAAAAAAATTTAAAATGCGTATTCAAACTTTATACCTCTAGATCTGACTGTAATGGTCGTATCTTGGGAAAACAAAAACCTTTTCAAGTGAAATTAAAAGTGTTCCCAAATGAAACGAGTGCTCCAAACACAATGGAACAGTCCTCTCATCCTAGAAATGTATAGAAATGACAAAAAATGGAGATGAGGCAACTTGGCTTCACGATCTCGATCTATAATAGGAGTGGATCTTCAAATAGGCTCTGATACCATCCTCGACAACACAGGTATTCCAATAGAGGATGAACACCTTCAGTAACCACTCACATACCCAGATCAAAGATCAAGAGACCGATGTTTTTACATGGTAAAACCCCTATGGGGAAACATCCACGGCCCCAACCAACGTCACCACTTGGAGCAGTTTATTAATGCAAAGAAAAAGATTACAGAGAGATTTTACAAGAGATTTTCTCACCATCGATCATCAGAAAATGACCCTCCATACTCTTTAAATAGATATCATGGACCAATTGGGTGTTAAGCCACAGATCAATGGCCATTAAGGTCAAGGAGAGAATGAATCGTCGGATCACTCTATGTCGGGCACATATCGTGATCGTCGGATTTCTTAACTACAAATGCATACTAAAGAAACACACTAGAAAACACATTTTTACCTAACGACACAATAGACCAAGTAGATCTTAACTAACTCCTAAGTGTCTAAATATCCTAACATCTAGTCCACTTTTTCTTACCCTATTGAGTAACAAACATCCATTAAAAAGAATGAGGCACATAATCTAAAATCAATTAGACTTTTTTCTCTTTGATAGAAGACCAACAAGTCTAGGATCTTAGGTCCTTGATAGTAGGGTGGAGAGTTAACTCTTCAAGGACACAAGAAAAAGACTATAGAATACTAAAGAGTGTAAAATACAGTAGTAGAAATTAACATTAGTTGGGAAATATCCTCTCACATAGGAGTCAAACATGAGGTCAAGCACAACAATCAATTGATATTTCCCATCTTTCGTTCTCCTAGTTGTACTATTTCAAGTTTGGGGCTTTGAAGAGTGGAAAATCCTCAGGGTAACACCACTTCTTCTTAGCTTTGGGCCATGAATTTGTTGGGTATGTGTTATATTCTTTGCACGAGTAGTAGTGTTTGCATTGCATCAGACGCATAGGGGGGTTTGATGGGGGGCACTAGGCCCCCCCTTGGGGGGTGGAGGGGGGGGGGGAAATCCCCCCGCATGGTGATTCGAGGAAAACGCCCCTTAGAAAAAAAAATCCTCGGGAAGTGTGTCGCATTTTTTCATTTTTCATGTTGCCTTGATTTTCATGTCCATTGTTGGGCAATTTTTCGACACATGGTTTTTTGTTGATGGTTTTCTATTTCCGGTTAAGGAATTAGGGTTGTTGACTAATCCAGGTCATTGAGTTAGGGTTTTGGATGTCACTGGATCCTATATTTATATTGTATTGTAAACGATGTATCACTATGAATAAATATAGAATATGTTGGTTTTCCCGGTTTGAATTTTCAAGGGAAAAATATATGTGTAATGTTTGTATTTTCCATTGTATATTTTTTTTTCTTTTACTGAAAATATGTTTGCAGTAAATATTGTACAAGGTTAAAATATACATTCAGTATGAAAGATTTTTTGGCTTCAGGGGGATTCCTTTCTGGTCAAGGGTTTGGCTTGGGACTGTGATCAGCCTTGTTACAGTGGGAGATCTATGGTATTTATTTTTCAGGTGAAAATAAATGCCGAGCAATTCAAAAATGGAGATAGAGAAGTTTAATGAGAAAAGTTTTGAGTTGTGGAAGCTCAAGATGGAAGATATGTTGGTGGAAAAAGATCACTGGATCACGGTAGATCCAGGTACTTCACCTACAGGAACTTCAGTAGATGACAGGAAAAATTTGGATCGAAAGTTGAAGAGCACAATCCAATTGTGTCTCTCAGATTCAGTGTTACTGAATGTGTCAGAGGAAGCTACAGCCAAGGATTTATTGGATAAGTTGAGGAAGTTGTATTAGTCTAAGTCCATAGTAAATAAATTATTCCTAAGAAAGAATTTGTATAACCTGAGGATGAGAGATGGAGACTCGATGGCAGAGCATTTGAACACCTTCAATACTATGGTAAGTTAGTTAGTATCTGTTGAGATTAAAATTTCAGATGAAGATAAGTGTATCCATTTACTGTGTTCTTTACTAGACTTGTGGGATAGTCTGGCTGTGGTCATAGGTAGTAATACAACTTCCTTGAAGTTTTATGAAGTGGTATCATCCTTTTTGTTGGAGGAGATGACATGGAAGAATATGGAAGGACAGAGCACAGACACATTATTTGCAAGAGGACACTCCCAGGGAAGAAATAGATCTAAGTTCTCAAGTGGGAGATCTAAGTCTAAGGGTAGACCTAAATCTCCTAGAAAGTTTGTAAAGGTATGTAGGAGATGTGGAAAATAAGGGCACTACAAGAAGCAGTGTATATCCAAAGTTGAGAAAAAGAAGGGATCTAAAGAATCTCCTTCTACAGAAGAAAAAACCTTCAAGGAAGAAGGAGGGGATTTGTACTTGGATTCTTCACACACACATGCATATCATGAGGCATGGTTGGTTGGCACGGGTGCATCCTTTCATATGAATCCCCACAGGGAGTGGTTATGTGAATATGAAAGGTATGATGGAGGTAATATTTTCCTAGGTGATGACATGACAACCAGAATCATAGGTTGAGTAAAATTCAAGTTGAGGCTCATAGATGGAAGTATTAGAACACTACCTGGTGTTCTTCACATCCCAGGATTGGCCAAAATTTTGATTTTTGTAAGAAAAATGGACAATGCAGGGGTAAAAACAATATTTGGAAAGGAAACATGCAAAATGGTTTGAGGAGCAATGGTTTTGTTGAAGGGAGTTTGGTTTGGAACTCTGTATAATATGCAAGGAAGCACTATTAGTGATGGGTGTAATAGTTCCATTATTCCTAATATTGGAGTTGAAGAAGAAATAAATCCTACAGTATTTGGATAAAAGGTTATGTTGTGGCATCAAAGACTAGGGCATATTGGAGAGAAGGGTCTTCAACTACTACATAGTAAATATATGATTGAAGGTATGTATATGGGAAGCATAATCAGGTAAGATTCCCCGCTAGTGCATCGAGGGAAGAAGGAATTTTACAACTAGTTCATAGTGATGTTTTTGGACCTGTATCTATCCCATCATTGGGAAAATGTGTACTATGTCTCATTTATAAATGACTTCTCAAGGAATACTTGGATATATTTCCTTAGGAATAAATCTGAAGTCTTTGACAGGTTTAAAGAGTTTAAGGCTCTTGTTGAGAATCAAACAGAGAAAATAATTAATGTGTTCAGGACAGATAATGGCGGAGAGTTCTACTAGAATGAATTTGAATAATTCTGTAAGAAGTGTAGTATAGAAAGGAAGAATACTACTCCATATACACCTTAGTAGAATGGAGTTGTAGAAAGGATGAACAAGACGCTTATGGAAAAAGAAAGGTGCATGCTCAGTGGTGTCAGGTTAGGGCAAGAATTTTGGGCAGAGGCAGTGGGTACTGCATGTTACCTAGTCAACAGATCACCCTCATCAGTGTTGGATCACAAGACTCCATAAGAGGTATGGACCGATAAGAAACCTTCTCTCACACATCTCAAGGTATGTGGTTGTGATGCATATGTTCATGTTCCAAAGGAAAATAGGAGTAAGCTAGATAAGAAGGTTGAAAAGTGTATCTTTATTGGATATAAAGATGGTCTTAAAGGTTATAATCTTTGGAACCTAGAAACTAAGAAGGTTTTGTATAGCTTAGATGTGGTATTTAGAGAAATGAAGGATGTTGTTAAACATGAATTCCTACCAAGTAAGGAAGAACCGAAGAAAATAGATTTTGATTTAAAGGATGATGAATCAGACTCTACAGAAGAACAAGAATCATAAGAAGAAGATCCTCATACTCCAGTATTGAGGAGACCGGTTCGAGAAAGAAGGCTACCGGAAAGGTATACTCCATATTATTTCCGTTCAATTTTTTCTTTGTTTATTACTAATGATGATTTTAGAACTGTCAGGGAGGCAGTGGTTTCATAGGATGGAAATCTTTGAGAAAAGGCCATGGACGAAGAAATGGAAGCCTTGGATAAGAATGAGTCTTGGGATCTAGTGGATTTGTTGACTGGAAGAAATCCCATTGGTGACAAATGGGTATTTAAAAAGAATCTAAATGAAGAAGGAAAAGTGGAGAAATACAAAGCTCGGTTAGTAGCAAAGGGTTATTCCCAGGTTGAGGGAATTGATTTTGGTGAGATTTTTTCTCTTGTTGCCAAGTTAACCTCTATAATATTTATGTGATATGTTGTTGTTGCATTTGATTTTGAAGTAGAATAGATGGATGTGAAGACAGAATTCCTACATGAGAATCTGGAAGAAGAAATCTATATGAAGCAGCCAGAAGGATTTGTTGTGGAGGAAAAGAAGGAGCTAGTATGCAAGCTAAAAAAGTACCTGCATGGTTTAAAACAATCAACAAGGATGTGGTATAAAAAATGTGATACGTATATGTTGGGACTTGGTTTCACAAGAAGAGAAGAGGATAATTGTGTGTATTTTAAATTAATTGGTGATCATTTGATTTATTGGGTCTTGTATGTGGATGACATGTTGTTGACAGGAAACAACAAGGAGATTATCCAGGATGTGAAAACTCAGTTGTCCTCTAAATTTGACATGAAGTATCTCGGTGCTTCAAATTTCATTTTGGGATTGGAAATTAAAAGAGATCAGAAAAAGAGGAAACTCTGGTTAAATCAGAGAAAATATGTTGAGACAATATTACTGAGGTTTAATATGCAGGAATGTAAACTGATCAAGGTTCATATTCCTATTGGTGTAAATTTATCTGTGGATCAGTGTCCCAAAACACAGGAAGAGGAGGAGGACATGTCTCGTGTTCCATATGCAAGTGCATTTGGAAGTTTTATGTATGCAATGGTCTGTACCAGACTGGACATTTCACATGTAGTGGGATTTTTGAGCAAGTATATGTCAAAACCAGGGAATGAGCATTGGAAAACAGTAAAAAGGGTTTTCAGGTATTTGTGTGGCACTACTAGCTATGGATTGTGCTACCAAGGAAGATTGGGATTGGATAGAGTGGTGGATATACATGGCTTTGTGGATGCATACTAGGCTAGAGATCTAGATCGTAGGAGATCTACAAGTGGGTATGTGTTTAACCTATTTGGAGGAGCAATAAGTTGGATGAGAAAAAGACAGGTTGTAGTGGCACTTTCAACTACGGAAGCTAAATACATGGAAACCACTCATGCAAGTAAGGAAACAATATGGTTACAAAGATTGTGTTCAGGTATTGGGTTGGTACAACAATATGTAAGGATAGATTGTGACAATCAAAGTGCATTTTTTTTTGGCGAAGAACCTAGCTTATCATTCAAAGACAAAGCATATTGATATTCAATATCACTTTGTGAGAGACATGGTTTAAGAAAAGAAAGTATCGTTGATGAAGGTGGACACATTGAAGAATGTTGTAGATTAATTAACAAAACCTGTGATTACTAAGAAGTTCTCTTGGTGTAAAGGATCCATGGGCGTTGTTGCCTTGGATTGTTGACTATGTAACTCGGTAACCCCCTGTATGCAAAGAAAACAACAAGTGGGATAATGTTGAGTATGTTTTATATTCTTTACATGAGTAGCAGTGTTTGTGTTGCGCCAAGTGCGCAAAGGGGTTTGAGGGGGTGCGCGCGAGGGTTCAAGAGTACCGCCTCTGAGAAAAAAAAAAATCCTCGAGAAACATGTCACATTTTTGCCTCGTTTTTCATGTTGCCTCGATTTTCATGTTTATTGTTGGGTAGTTTTTCAGCACATGGTTTTTTTCCAATTCTTTTCTATTTATGATTAAGGAATTAGGGTTTTTTACTAATCTAGGTCATTGGGTTAGGGTTTTGGGTGCCTATGGTTCTTATATGTATGTTTTATTGTAAGCGATGTATCACTATGAATGAATATAGAATATGTTGGTTTTCCCGATTTGGGTTTCCAGGGGAAAAATCTATGTGTAATGTTTGTATTTTCCATTGTATATTTTCTGTTCTTTTACTGAAAATATGTTTGCAGTAAATATTGTACAAGGTTAAAATCTACAAAATTTGTGTTTGGAATTCCTATGCCCATTTGCTAGTATTGACTATCGAATGTACCCCCCCACCCAGGATGTTCATTGTGAATTGGTAAACATAGTAACCTCTCCTAGGATTCCACATACATGACTACGAGGGAGATTCCTTCTGTAAGGAAGGTTCATTGTGGTACCTGAGATAGACATTTAAACTCTGGTTCTGCAAACCGAGAGGGTATTTTCCTACAGACTTTTAGTTGCACCTCATGGGATTTTTGCATGAAGGTTATCATAATTGTTTCTTTTTTCTTCGTTGACAACCTCATCTCTTGTCTTCGAAAGATCCTTAATTCCTTTCTCCCTGTCGTAAGGGATTTTCTTTCTTTCTCTTATGTTGTAGGGACTTTGGTAGTGTGTTCTCTTTGATGTTTAGCATGCCCTAGGTTAATATGTGTCCATGGAAATAGTTCCTGAGTCTACCAACCAAGGGACCCCTTTTCACGAGGAACCTTATGTTTTTCCTTTTTTTGGAAACATTTCTCCTCCCTACATTGCTACATTGACTCTTACCAGTCTCATTTTTGGGTTACAAATATGGTTATTTTCCTCTATCATGGTCCCGAACATACCTATTGCTTCCCAAATAATATCTCCACATCAAGAACATCAACCTCATGTTGACCCTTTTCCCTCTTCAATAGTCACATATTATTCCCTTTTTTTCTTCCTCGCCTGGTGAAAACCCTACTGCTGGTAACCAAGAGGATAAGAAGAATAAGAAAAGGAAGAACAAGAAGAAGCAAAGTAAGTTGGGGGGGAATCAAACAGCCACTTTGGGGAGTGTTGATAATGTTGTAAAACCTACTAACATGGCTCACAAGCCCAAATTCCCTTGCAGGATTTGTAAGTGTGGCCACCTTCTTAACCATTTCCCTAGTATTCCCAAGGTATTAGAAGTGTGGTCCATGGGTTCTCAACAACCTGTGTCACCAGTCATTGCAAGTTATGCTGGTGATGGCCCATCAACTAGTGATCATAAGTTTGGGGGACAAAAGGGTAAAGTTAGGATTCCTTATCATTTATGTGAGTAAATGCACCTCACTTATTTTTTCCCTCGTATGGATGAAGCTTCACAATTGTTGGAACACATTGTTGTTTCTCATAAACAAACTCCAGTTTCTTCCCAAGATTCCTCTCCCAACCAATCATTGGTTGATGAAGTGGTTGGTCCAATTCAATCCTCGATTTATCCCACCCTTCCCTTAGAGAGTGAAGTGGATACCACTCAGGTTTTTGTTGTCACCTCATATTCCTCTAGAGAAGGGGGCATTTCACCTATTTCAACGGAACCCCCTCCAAGTACCGAGGGAATTTCCTTTTATTGGAATCGACTAGTGGAGCCTCGCCTTCCTTCTTTCATGCATTTCCAAATCATTGTGTAGGTTTGGGATAAGATCATACATCACACTATTATTGAAAAAGGCTCTTCTGTCAGCATTCTATCCTTAACCACTTGGAAATATTTGGGTTCCCCTCAACTTGTGTCGGTTACCCATCATCTGTTGGATTTTAACAAAAGATCCAGTGAACCTTTAGGTATCCTTCCTTAGTTTCCCATCACCTTAGGAGGGAAAAATGTCTATATTGAAGTTATGGTATTCCAAGGTCCCTTGGACATTAATTTACTCCTTGGGAGGGACTATGCCTATGTTATGAAATTTTCCATGTCCACACTCTTTCAAGTGATGCATTTCCCTTATAATGGAAACATTGTGACCATTGACCAGCTTTCGTTCATTAGTCCTGATCTGAATTTTGACCATTCAATTTATCTAAATGTTCCTTATATGAAAGTGATATCCCTCCCACCACAAGTTACTTATGTGGTATCATGTCCCATGCCTTCAACTGCTAATGAGAAGGAGCCTCTCATTGTATTCTCAACTTCTTTAGACTTAGATCTGGTAGTTGACATGGTGAACCCTTCAATGGGGGATTTGGATCTCGATCGTTCCCCTGTTACCACTATTCAGCCTCTTGACATAAATTGTTTTCAGAGCATTTTCCTTTCGTCCAATAAATACCTCTTGGAAGCCATGGTCAATACACATGAGCACAGTTCACTTTTTGTGTCAAGCTCGTTAAAAAATGAAATAGATAATTTTAAGCATAGTTCAATTTCTGTGTCAAGCTCATTAAAAAATGAAATAGATAGCCATGAGAATAGTTCTATTTATGTGTCAAGATCATTAAAAAGTGAAATATATAACCATGAGAATAGTTCACTTTTTGTGTCAAGCTCGTTAAAAAATGAAACAGATAACCATGAAAATAGTTCATTGTTTGTTTCAAGCTTGTTAAAAAATTAAACAGACCCCCCTCCAATTGAGTCGAGTCTTCCACTAGGTCTAGTACCTAAACCTTCATTTCCTTTGTTTGTGTTAATTTATCCTCTTTCTTCCTCCCTTTATGGTGAACATATTCCTATTAGTAGCCAGGAGTCTAATCAAGTGTAGAAGAAGAGTCGCGGAAGAAATGAAGCTTGGGGGGCATGTCTCTAGCCTATGGACATCATGTTGGAGTTAAGCCACTAGATTCTTTTGATCATGCTATGGGAAAAGTACCAACCTATGGACATCATGTTGGGAAAAAACCCTCCAATGGGTATCACTCAAAGTACCAACCTATGGACATCACGTTGGGAATAAATCCATCAATGGGTATCATTCCAAGCATAGATCATTTTTTGTTCCAAGCATGTTAAAAAATGAAGCCAACCCTGATCATAGTTTTATTATCTATTTCAAGGTCATTAAAAAATGAAATAGACACCCCGATCACAGTTTCATTCTCTATTTCAAGATAGTTAAAAAATGAAGCAGACACTTCGAGCATAGTTCATTCTTTGTTTCAAGCTCGTTAAAAGATTAAGAATACATATTATTGTTTGCTTAATGGTTACACTTTCTACTGCTTCACTACTATTTGACATCTTTCTTGGTTATGGCCATTGTAATTATGCTTAATGTTATTTCTATCGTCTAGAGAGACGCGTTGATGTGATTGGTCCTCGCTTGCCATGCCTACTTGTTACACCATATCACAATCACTGCTTAGGGGTCATTCCACCCATTGGAACTTAGTTTCATTCCACTCTTTCTCTCTAGATGAGCTTATCCTTTGCTCTTTCTCATTCTCATAAATACATGAGAATAAGTTACTGAGTATACTTTTATCACTTTTTGGGATCATAAAAACTATACAAAAAAGGAACTCTTTGGAGTCTCCTTAAAGCTCTTTTTGTTTTAGGATTAATCTGTAAGTGTGGACACAAACCGATCTCCCTAGATCCACTTGGATCTAGAACAAAACAGGACATAATAATACTCTTTCCCTAGATTTAGACTGTTGAATGAACTAGGAGGCAATAACCATGAACATACCTTATCATCGCTTCCTTGGGTCTCTGTTGTTCCAGCTTCACTTCAATGCTCTTGCGTTGTCCATACCACAATAGTACAAACCAATCAAAGTGAAGACAACTCAATATATTCAACAGTTAATCTATACATATGATCAAGGAGTTATGTAATAAAGTGACATTAGCTTTATGGGAAAGGGACATATTACTGTATTAAATTGATAGAAAGCAAGGATTACAACCTGAGACTTGATGTTGCAAACCTCCTTTCGATGGCTACTGGCTTTGACACGCACACTTGCTCATGCATGAAGAAGATAAACCACTTTTGATAACTTTGTTGGAGTTCCCTAGCTATTGCAGCTTTAGTCCTTCACACAGTATTTCACTAATTCTCCAATGTCTCTCTTAACCTTGTTTTCCTCTAACCTTTTCCATGAGAATCCCCTCAATATATAAGAGAGAATAGATTAGTTAATTGGATAGGAATGATCCCAAAATATCAGGAAAGCCAGTACTTAGATAACCATTCGAATGCCATCTCATCCTTCTAGAAGATTCCCTTCTAGAAGGTTCGAGAATTTATCTTTTTCCATTCTTTAGAAAGATTTCGCACCCTAGTAGTTAGACATAGTGCGAACTTCTCACACCTTGGCTTAAGGCAGCCTACGAGAATCATGCATTCTCGCAGGCAAATGTATTGGTAGCTTGCAAACCTTCCTCAAACTGTGATTTCTGGAAAGAGATAAAGGTAACTTTTCTATGGAGAAATTTCTAATGAAGAGCTTGAATACACCATAATAAATACATCATCATGATGACCAAAATCATGGATAACAGAATTCCCCCCAAAGTTTGAGATTGGAACCAGTGACAGTCGATAGACTTTGTAAGTTGCATGTGTGTGTTGAGAACCAAGAGCACATCTAATTGGAGACCTGCGAACAAACAAGCAGCTGCAGAGTATCATATATATCAATTCTGAGGTAGGCATTCCCATACTCAGATCACAGACTAATGCCATTGTAGACATGGGTCATGGCCACAAATCATACACTGTGGATCCATGCCGTCAAAATATAACATAGCCACCGGAATACATTGTGGATCTATGCGATAAATTTTCAAATCAAGACGACATAGCCACGAATCATACACAGTGGATCTATGTGTCGCAAATTATATATACTCCATCGCAACCTGGATCACAAAGACAATATCCAGGGTCTTCAATCTCGTCGCCCAAAGTATGAATCTAACCATGTGATTACATGTGTTGAAGTCGAACATGGCATAAACCACTTGATTAGCGGCCATTGATGTAACCGTTAACAAGTGCGATGGAAATCACCATTGATGTCAATGACTCAAAAGTTACTATAGTAAAATCCATCGACTGTGAATAAATGATTTGATGTCGAACATTCGACAGAATCTTTCAATCAGGGGTCAATGAGGTAAACCCACTGTCGAAAGTGAGGAAACTTGCCATTGAGGCATGCAAGTTCCAAGGTACTGAATAATTTCTAAGTCTTGATTCTGAATAATGAGTTGAAGTCAATAGAACAAAACTCGTGACAGGAGGGCCTTGATGTATCCTTCATCAATGACACGAAATGAGTAACTGAGTTTGAAAGTGAAACAGAGTATGTGGCAATTGGACTTTGGACACAGGGAAGGCCGACACGGAGTGAATGGATAACTGCAGATGGCTGACTCAATATAGGTTTCAAATGGACTTCTCTTGAACATATGAACGACACGACCAATGATTTGGCAGCACTGACTCAAAGAAGACACATAGAATGACCTTGTAATCAATTGAAAGAGAGACAAATGGATTTCCCAAACTAGCTTCAAATGATGAATAGGGGGTGCCATATTCAATAGTGAAACTTACTGCCAATCAATATGAAGATGAAACATATCCCTTTCCCAAATTTCCCCCCACCACTTCTGGCAAGTACCTCTTTATTTTTATGCAATCTTGAAGAGGATCACATATGCTTGTTGATATAAGCTCATCCTTTGGATGAGTCCCTTGGAGTATTTTTAACGAACCCTAAGAAGGAGTGGTTCGGTCCCATCACGGGTCTGTCAATGTTTGTTTAACGAGTCCAAAGATAGTAAACCCGAAGGTTTTTCAAGATTATAGAGTTAAGAAAAACACTTAAAAGAGAACTCTCTCAGTTCCTTTTTCATAACATAGTCTGGATGAGACCGAAAAAGAGAGAAATTATCGCTCACCAGACGCATACTTCAAATACTTTATCGAGCATGAAAATAGCAAGGTCTCTCGACAATCTTTTCATGTTTAGAGAGTCTAAAAAGAGATTAAAGAAAAACTCCAGGGGGGTTCCTTTTTCGTATAACCTTGAGCCCAAAAAAGTGATAAAAATATGCTCGATCACGTTCTTATGTTTTCACGAGCGCAAGAACGGAAAAAAAGACGCTCGAGGTTTTATGTAAAAACCATAAAAAACAATCAAAATCACCCCATAACGGAGAAAAAATGTGTCCATATCCTTGTTTGTAATCATCAATATTCCACACCTGCAAGTCATTACACTCATTTTTATATTAGTAATTAGGTTTAAACCATAGACAAACATAAAAACCCAAAAATGAAATAGTAAAAAGTAAAGTAAATGAGTAAATACACATAGTTACCATATCATTCCACATTTTCACTATTGAGTTCCAAAAACCCTCATTTTACCCTCCGACTTCGGCGTTGATTTTCAGGAGCTACAAGAGATCATTTGACGAGCTGTCTGTAGCATTACAGTAAGCTCTTCATTCTTCATCTTTTCATGGTTTAAAATTTTGATTTCATTGGTTAGTTTTTGCATTTTTAAGTGGTTTTTGAACCCTACATGCGCGTAGGAATTCTTGCAGGCTGCCCATACGGGGCCTGCGAGAATGATACATTCTAGCAGGCAAGCTTTAAGCCAGCTACGAGGTGTTCACACTATGTATAATAAGTCACCTGCGAGCAGCGCAGAACTCAAAAAAAATTTAAATGTTTAGCCAATGAAAAAGATTTAAATCATGAACAAAATCATTAATCCGCCCTTTATGTTCCTTGTGCAGGTATTTGACCAACAATCATGGTGCTAGAGTGGCGGGAACGAGAATATGAGGAGGATAATGAAAATGCCGAGAATAATCCTCCCACCATAGCCGCATTGAGAGATTGTGGTCTCTTAAAATACTTCTGTATTCCGGGCATGAGAGCCCAAGTCAGATTACTGGAGTATCTAGTCCGTATGTGGGATCCAGACCAACAAGTTTTCAATGTAGGAGCTCACACATTAGCCATTGACATAGAGGACATATACTTCTTAACTGGATTATCCAGGCGCGGGTCTCATGTCAGTCTGACCGACAGCAGAGGTGGTGGGTTAAAAATGAGTGAATATTGCAATCAATACTGTGTACCCAAGGCCAAATGAAAGAAAGGGAAAGTGGCGATCTGGGGAGTAACAGACTTGACTCTCCACACTATTCTCTTCAATATTGCTCAGATGGCTGAGAGTTTCGCTCCCCATATGGCATTATAGAGCTATTTCCAGTACGCCATCGAGTGTATTGAGCCCCGAGTACTTAACTAGGCTAATGCAATGTTGTGCAGTATCAAAAGACAACTAACCAAGTGCAGGCGGGGTGAAATGAAACAATTTGGATATGGATCTTTGTTAGTGTATTTCTTTCTTGAGAGAGTTCCCATATTCAGGCTACAGGTTGAGTGGGACTTTCCAAGTCCTAGGGATCCGAGGATGTTTTGATGGTGTCGGCTCATGGCCCGGCACATGGCAGGACCAATCGTCAAATATGACGATATTTTCTTTGACTAGTTGCAAAACCAGATGTTGATGTTCGATGACTACGCCTATGTCGGGTTGGATTTCTGAGGAGATATGGATCTAGCACTGCCTAAGGATGCTCAGTGGGGAGACCTCGATAAGAAGTACACAAATTTTCTCTTTTTAAATGTTTTTGAATTTTAATCATATTTAAATGCTTTTGTTTTATGTATTTATTCGAAGACTAACACAAAATGTTTGTTGATAACACAGATGTTGGACCATATAGACCTCCTGGCACCTCTCCTATCTAGCAACGAGGAGAGGTAGCAGCAGCAGTACCACAGTATGCCGAAGATTATCAGGTTGTGGAGCAGAATTTAGAGGGTCTGACAGCAGACATTCCAGATATGACTCTGGAAGAGATTCCACGACGTGATCAGCGTCACACAGTAGGAGTTTTAGTAGCTATGGGTCGAATGCTCTGTAGGGTTGCTAGGGAAGTTGTGTGTTACCGTGAACGTCATCCATGATGTCACATTGTAGAAGCTATAAGCTTCCATTTTTGATATTTTGGTCTTCAGACAAACTTTTGTAAAAAACAAACTTTTTTTATCGTTATATATTCAGATGGCATCTACCGGTTTACTTTATATTGTGTGGATTTTAATGTGATTGATTTATAAATGATTTAAATGTCTGTCCAATACATAATAAGCCAATGCGTCTGTTAATGTATTAAGACATCTAGGAATATGTTGATATTCAATGTGATCAAAATATCGTTCCAAGAGGCGAATTTGCAAATACACTCGTAATAAAGTAGGACTTTGAATAGAGTAAACATTACTTGAGTCAAGTCACACAACCAAATGACAAATTCCGAGTGAGATAGCATCAACCAATAATTCAATAACTGCGCTATACTCTGCAATATTATTGGTTGCACGGCCAAGACATATACCTTGTAAAGATATAAGTTCGTTCGTTGGGGCATAGATCACCCATGCAGCGGAAGCTAAGTTCCGAGTACTATGGCTAGCACCATCAGCAAAGCCAATATAGGGTAGCGAAGACGCCGACATCTGGCAATCAAACACAATGTCACATAAGGGAAGATACCAGATAATGTCAAAAGAAAACTAAAATAACTCACACAAAGTATGATACATAAAATAGAAGTACTTGTGCACAAATAACTTATGCATAGTATTTCTTCAAGTACAACCCATTCCTGGGTTCACTCAAGGGTATACCATCATAATCAACCATCTCATACGCTCCTTTTTCCAAAACTCTGCAAACAATGTAAGGACCACACCACATTGGTTCGAATTTCCCAGATCCTAAGACATCTTTATCCTGTTCATACAGAAGAACAAGATCACCTTCAGAGAAAAAGCAAGGCTTGACATGCTTTTCATACTGTGCCTTGACGCATTTCTTCTGGGCTTCTATTACTAGAGTAGCATCACGTCGAGTCTCATCTAATCACATCAGATACAATAGACGTTCTTCTTCAGTAGAGGTATTGGGTAAGAGTTCGACAGCTAGCTTCAGAGAAGGTATCTCACATTCTATCAAAAGAATGGCTTCCATGCCATAGACTAATCGAAAGGGCATAAACCCCGTAGAAGATTTAACAGATGTCCAATATGCCCACAATGCCGAAAACAACGTCGTGTACCAGCTGGTTTTATGAATTCCTATCATCCGTTGAAGCATAGTTATAAGGACTTTGGTTATTGCTTTGACCTGACCATTATCTTGCGGATAATAGGGTGTTGAGTTATCATGATGAAGGCCCAACTTTTCCGTAAGTTCAGACATCATAAAATTCCTAAAATGACTATCGTGATCAGTAATGATAGCTTGGGGAACACCAAAACGAGCTATAACATGGTTAAAAAGAAACAACGCTATAGTCTTTCCAGTATTATCGAATGTTGGCATCGCCTCTGCCTATTTTGTAAAGTAATCAACAACTACAATGATGTAACCATGCCCCCCGGCCGAGTGAGGGTGACATGTCATGAAATCAATGCCCCATTTTGCAAAAGGACCAACTGAGACTACAGGATGAAGAGGAGCAGGATGTGACCAGATTTTCTGATTATAGGTCTGCAGGCATGGCACTTCTGAACAGCAGTAATGCAGTCATTGAACAATGAAGGCCAAAAATATCCTGCGCCTAAAATCTTCTGGGCAGTAGCATACCCAAACATATGACCACCACATGCTCCAGATTCATCAGGTAATGAACCGACTGCTACATTTTTCGTGGCAGGGTGAGGAAAATCACATATTAACTCGACAAAAACTAAGGATTTCTTAAACGTGGCTCGATCGAATTCCAATTCAAACTCCTGGAGTATGAAAATCCATTTGGATTACTTGCCCCCTAGCAATTGACGTGTCAAAATATGTTGCATAGGGTTACAATGTGAAATCACTGTAGTTTTCCTTGAGAGAATATAATGGCGAAAATGTTGAACAGCTTGAACAACAGCCAAAGCCAGTTTTTCAACACGTTGATACTTGATTTCAGTTTATGTGAGCCTTAGACTCAAGTAATAAATAACATGTTTGTCGTGTGCATCATCCTCTTGAACGAGAACCATGCCGATGGTATACTCCGAGGCAGCAAGATAAAGAAAGTAATCACGATTATAATCAGGAGGGAAAAGAAGTGGAGCTTTTGTGAGGGACAACTTTAAAGCCTCAAAAGCATTGTTGGCAACAGTATCCCAGACAAACTCTGAACCTTTCTTTAGTAGACGTGTAAAACCACAAGTAATCTAGGCGTAATTAGGGATGAAACGATGAAGAAAGTTTGCTTTCCCCTGCAAACTTTGTAACTGGTGCAGTGAAGAAGGAGGAGGGAGATTAAGAATCGCCTCAACCTTAAGAGGATCTACCCGGATCCCTTGACGTGAAACAATGAAAACTAGAAGACGGTCGGATTCTACACAAAAGACGCATTTATGAGGATTTAAACGAATGCGATAGAACCGACAACGAATGAAAATTGCTCGGAGATGAGTGGGGTGATCGAATCAGCGTAAAGAATGAGCTGGTAAATCATCCAAATAAGGTTGAACGATATGCTTTATATCGTGAAATGCATAAGACATATCACATTGAAACATTGCGCCCATGTTCTTAAGACCGAAGGGAAGTTTCCTATAGGAGAAAGTACCCCAAGGAAAAATAAAAGCAGTTTTATGTTGGTCCTCAGGAGCGATGTTAATTTGATTATAGCCGAAGAAACCGTCCATGAGAGAAAAGATTTCACTGCTGGCACAGTCATCGACAATCTGGTCGATGAAAGGGGTTGGAAAGTTGTCTTTTGGATAGGTTTTGTTAATATCCCTATAATCAACACACACACGAATACTACCACCTTTATTATCGATCGGTACAGGGTTGGAAACCCATTCTGTCAGAGCCACGGAATAAATAAAACCGGCTTTGAGAAGTTTTTCAACTTCGAGTTTGATAGTTGTTGCTTTACGTGGATGGACGGAACGAAGGTGTTGTCGGACTGGTTTAGCTCCGGGGTATGTTTTTATCTCATGTAAAATAATAGTAGGGTCGATACCTGGCATCTCTTCGTAGCTCCATGCGAAGATGTCATGAAATTCTTTGAACAGAGTTGTATAGGTGATAATTTCATCTGGAGAACACGAAGCTCCAATGTGAACATTTTCAACTATCCTAGGTTTAACTGATATATCAACGGGAATCATGGGAGAAATATTACTGAGGTTCCCTTCGGAAAACACATCATGTGTAGATCTGGGAACGGTCGATATGACAACAACAGTCGACGAAGTCGAAATCCATTGGTAGTTCTTGAGAGTGTATTGTTCCAGAAACAATATAGAACGATGATGCCCATCATCCCAAGGGGTGTCCTCCATGACAGACATGATCATCTCCTCAGTGGGAAAGATGACATGGAAAGGATCAGGAGACAACTCATCAAGAGAGGGTATAGAAGGTGTTTCCGATTGAATCACGTGATAAGAAAACTCAATCAGACTTAACGACATGACGTCGCCGAAACGAGTATGATCTCCTGGGTTAGGGACTATCCAAGGGTCAAGAGACATAGGAAGTTCATGAGGTACAGTGGAAATCATGTTAATAGAAGAAATTTATGGGTGTGGAACATCAGGTGGTGGTGGAATGGGGAATGTACCCATTAACGAAGAGTCTTTTAAAAGGCCTACACCGACATTCTCGTAACCCGGTGGGGTTTTAGCTATAAACGACACTTTACCAGTACGAGTATCAGAATTAAAGAAGGCAAGTTGATCAACCGTAACAACTTTCCCCTGATGAGGAAATCGTATGACACAGAAAAGTGTCGACACAACGGTGCTCATAGAATCTATCCAGCTACGACCAAGTAGAAGATTATAATCCAGAGGAGCATCGAAAACTTCCACTTCAACTTGGACTGTCTTACCTTCTAGAGTAATAGACAATGATGGAAGAACACTGTAAGGCTTAAAACCAGAGCCATTGAAGGTTTTCAAAGTATTTTGTGATTCATTTAAATGAGGAGAGCCAATGGATTTCCAACAAGCAAAAGACATTACACACGTAGAGGCACCCTCATCAATAACAGTTCGACAAATATTCTTGTCGGCGACAACAACTTGTATCTGAAATGCAAGCTGAGGGGGTAACCTTGGAATATGATCTTCCAAGTCAAATACTATTAGATTCGTATCTGTAGGATCAATTCCACCTATAGCTTTCAACAGAGCCCTCCGTTGTGTAGGAAAAGACTGAAGGACTTCAAGGGAAGACATCGTTGAAGGGGCTTGGGCCAGATCTTCGACAATGCTATAGTTTTGGGCCGCACGAGCATGAGGATTGAAAGCCGACTTGTGAACAACACCCTTAGGGGGTCGTAGGACTGTATCAAGGTTCGGTCGTTCGAGATGAAGATGACCGTTTGTAGGTGGAGTCGGTGGAGACGGTTGTACCAATGTAGGAGGTGAATCGTCAACCTTCTCCTTAGACGGAGTATAGTCTTTGTCTCTAGTTGTGAGTGCAATGTTGTTGGGATTGGAATCACCAGTACACATCAAAACATAATATGTGGTAGAAGTATATGGTTGGTCATAGATGACCAACTGAGCCTGTTGATGAGACGGGAAGGGTTGGGACAAGACTGTCGGTGTAGAGAGTTTTGGCGTTCCTTGAAGGAACTTAGTAACTTCGGCACATCGAGGATAATCCTTTGTGTAGTGATCATCACCACAGATAAGGAAAGGGTATCGTGGCTTACGCTTATCTTGATCTTCAACAAGAGGGGTTTTATTTTGCTCAGTTTGATTATTATTGTTACTCTCCTTATTCTTGCCTCTCCCTTTCTTTGATTTATTTTTACCGGTCGGTGTAGATTGAATGGCATTCACCTCAGAGGTTTTACCGGTGGGAGGAGTAGGAGATGGAGCATTTTGAACATTAGAAGATGTATATTTATGGGTTTCACTTGAAACAGAATGTGAATGGGCATGAGCAGTACCAATCACACCATCAGCTGCATGCAAGGCAGCTGGAGCAGTGGCAGTGTTGGAAGCACTAGGATGAGGTAATTCAGGTAACAAATCATAAAGCGTTCTCGTTTGCAAATAAATGAGATCAATATATTGAGCATGAATTATAGCTTGCTCCTCCGTAACAACACCACCCATGGCAATGTCTTTACCAATTTCATTCACAAAGGATTTCGTGAACCATTCGGCCAATAACTGATCAGGGAGTTCAATTTTAATGAGACGTTGTCTCCGTCTCCACTCATGTATATGATCTGAAATGTGAGTACCTTTAGTTTGTTTGAAGGAAGTCAAAATATCAGTCCCGGTATCATAATGGATCGGTAACTGGTAATGTGTAAGAAAATCCATAGCGAGGGTATTGAAGTCGGAAAAGAAACCTCGTGGCAATTCAATATACCACTTCGCAGCAGCACCAGTAAGGGTTCGTTGAAAAAGACGTAGACAAATGGAGTCATCCATCAACGAGTTGGATGAAAACCATAAATGAAAAGTCATAACATGATTATTTGGGTCCTCCCCCACCTTGCCATCGAATTTCAGAATATCCGATGGAAGCTTGGTTGGAATAACAGGTCATTAGGGAGAGTGACAAATAGGATCATTTAGAATCCTAGAAAAATCTGGCAAATCCAAATTAGCAAGAAAAGGAAACTGTCGATTCACTTGTGGGTACTGGTGACTTTGGGGTGGGAGCCCTGTCGGCAAACTAGTAGGACCGTATGCAATCTGCCCATAGAGGGAAGACCCTGGCTAATTCGGTGGTGGCCGAATAGGATAGTAACCCCAAGGATTGTAACCTTGAGTTTGATTAGGGACCTGAGGCTGAGTAGTGTGAATCTGACCCCAAATAGGATTAGTTATACCCAGATATGGTTGGCCCGCGGTAGGGACAGTTTTCTTCCCCCCAGCATTTTGAGGAAAGTTTTGTAGAATTTGATTCCAATACTGGGCCAATTCAGGGGGTATGTTTTGTCCAAAAGGTGAGGTTGCTCCCCCTATCATAGGTTGCGCCCCAAATGAAGGTTGTGTAGTAATTGGATTGTGACCAATAAGAGAAAATTGAATCGTACCACCTTGTCCACCAACGGGAATCTGCGGGTTTGGTGCAACAGTCGGGATAGTGCCACTAGGATTAGTATTTCCAGAAGGAAACAGAGGGAGTGTTAGGATAAAACAGGGAATAGGATTCCCAGGAAAAGGAGGACCACCTGGAGAACCGGATGGGGTTTTCGGAGGTGTTGGATTGGAAGCATTCAACAAATCATTCAACGCATGGTAACTGGGTGGTAATGTCGGGATGACATCAGGTATTTGCTGGGTATTGATAGGAGTAAGATTAGCTGCAGTAATTTTGGTTTGGACACTCATAGTATTCGCGAGATGGGCCATCTTGGGAGGAAGAACAAAGTGATAAGTGGTAGTATCTGGTGTAGTTTCTGTCTCAGAAGACACTGGAGGGTTGATTTCGTAGACAGTGGGTGACTCAGTACCGAAAAGGACTCATCGAAAATCACCTGACCAAAAAGGATCTTGGCCTACTACACCGAGAGAAGGCCCAACAGTTGATTCAGAATATGTAACAACGGCTTTTTCATAAGAATTTAATCACACAACAGGTCGTTCACCATGGCGAATGCGATATTCCTCTCTAGTATTGGTAATTCGGAAATCTTTTAGAGAGTCAGTTCATTCTACCTGTGGAGGTGGTGTAGTGACAACTGGAACGTCACTTGTTTCCCCATGTGGTGGAGTAACCACTGGGACCTCAGTCTGATGGGGAGAACCCTCAGGTGTACCAGTAGGCGAGGGTTGAAAATCGTCCAGATGCTCTGGAGATAAACCTTGCATTCTACGTGAACATCGTGGGGGATAAATTGTAAACGAGTGACAAGCTCCGCAAACAAATTCCTACAGTCAACTTCGAGAAACAAACAACACTTACTAGGAAGTAAAATCTAGGAAGCAATCACCAAACAAACAAAACCTTCTAATATCGAAGCCACTAGTTGGTGATGAAATCCAACGTCGCAACAATGAGACGAGAAGGGGCGGGGCTAGAATGAAAAAGTTACGTTGACAACCTGCTTAACAGACTTACACCCTGGTGCAATCTCCGACACATAATCGTGGGTATACCCTCCAAGGAGCTCGAGTGAGTTTGATCAATGTCAATTCCAGGGACCGTGAAGACTTTCCCCTTCATAGTCACCTTGGGTAAGAACCTAGAGAGATATGCCACTAAGGTCACCACAAACAATAGTACAGCCTGGGGGAATAGCCATCAGTCCAATCCACATGCAAGGGTAGGGTATCTAGCCCAAAAACAACTCAAAAGGATTCCACTCATCCTTGTGGGTATACCTCTGAGTGATCCTCGTAATACATGCAATCTCAACACTGATGTCAACAAAGCAGGGTGAGTAACTCTGCCAACACCAATGCGACCTAGTGCTTGACCCTTGTGTTAGAAGGGCTTCCCAAGACAATATGTTGCAAATGGATTTGAACACTCCCTAACTCAAGATGCTATTGTGTGTTTTGAGATTTTGGAGAGTGTATCTCTCTTCCTACTCCAAAGCACTAGCCTAGCTAAATGTTGGTGTAAAAGAGCCCTAGAAAAGAGTTACCAGATAAATTTTAAGATTACGCAATTTTTTTAAGAGTTGTTGTTTACTCAAAGGTAACGGAAGTGAAGCTCATGGTGTATGACTCTGACCCAAATAATGCAAGGATGAAAATGAAATATAACACTTTTCATTCAATGAATCCTATTTATGGGAGAGAGAGAAAAATTTCTAAATCAACCCTGTACTACAATGCAATGCACAATTTTCCTTTCAAATGTCAATGCAAACAATCATTCATCAAAGGACTATTCTCTATGTGTCTTTTTCAAATACTTCAATAAACTCAATAATTTGATTTTCAATGTTTTCTGAAATACAAAAAACAATATTTTTGAAAGAAAAGCTTGTTGTTCACTTTCCAAAAAGAACTCTTATTAACAAGAATAGAAAATCAAATCATAAAGATTCAAGCAATAACAACCCAATCAACTCTTTCAATGAAAGCAAAAACAAAAAGCAAACCAATTAGTCTTCTCAATGCAAACGAAAATGTTCTTTCAAACCAAAAATCAAATGAGAAACACCAAGCACTTAACTCTCAACCAATCAGACACACTCATCTCTTGAAGTCAGAGAGAATGAATTTGCCAATAAGAGTCAAGAAACGAAAGTCAAGCTACAAAGGACAAGAAAAACCTTGAAACCCTAAAACTATTGATGCATGCAAATTGAAGCAAGAAAGGTATCAATCAACATTCAAAGAAACCCAATAAGATGTATTTCAACTGATCTGGGCAGTTAGAAACACAAAAACTCAATTTCAAAATTTTGAAACAAACTATTCGCAGGCAAGCAATACAACATAATGCGAGAATATATGATTCTCGCAGGCAAGATTTTAGCAAGGTGCGAAGACCTCGCACTAAACCTTATGAGCAAGGTGTGAACCTAATTAGTTCTCACAGGCTGCAATAGATTGCAGTGCGAGAAGTCCTGAATATATCAAAAAAAATGAAAAATAAAGTAAAATTTCAAAAGGCTTCTGAACCTAGAAGGTCTATCAGGATATCCTGAAGACTCAGACACTGATAAGACAGGAGAAAAATGAAACCAAAACAAATGGCCACAAAAAAAACACAAAAAGCCACCAATAAAATAGGATTTTGTTTTAGGATTAATCCGTAAGTGGGGACACAAACCGATCTCCCTAGATCCACCTGGATCTAGAACAAAACAAGACAGAATAATACTCTTTCCCTAGATTTAGACTGTTGAATGAACTAGGAGGCAATAACCATGAACATACCTTATCATCGCTTCCTTGGGTCTTTATTGTTCCATCTTTGCTTCACTGCTCTTGTGCCGTCCGGACCACAACAGTACAAACCAATAGAAGTGAAGAAAACTCAATATATTCAACAATTAATCTATACATATGATCTAGGAGTTATGTAATAAAGTGACATTAGTTTTATGGGAAAGGGACATATTATTGTATTAAATTGATAGAAAGAAAGGATTACAACCTGAGCCTTGATTTTGCAAACCTCCTTTCGATGGCCCCTCGCTTTGACATGCACACTTGCTCATGCATGAAGAAGATCAACCACTTTTGATAACTTTGTTGGAGTTCCCTAGCTGTTGTAGCTTCAGTCCTTCACACAGTATTTCACTAATTCTCCAATGTCTCTCTTAGCCTTGTTTGCCTCTAACCTTTTCCATGAGAATCCCCTCAATATATAAGAGAGAATAGATTAGTTACTTGGATAGGAATGATCCCAAAATATGAGGAAAGCCAGTAATTAGATAACCATTTGAATGCCATCTCATCCTTCTAGAAGATTCCCTTCTAGAAGGTTCGAGAATTTATCTTTTTGACTTCTTTAGAAAGAGTTCGCACCCTAGTAGTTAGACATAGTGCAAACTTCTCGCACCCTGGCTTAAGGCAGCCTACGAGAATCATGCATTCTTGCAGGCAAATGTATTGGTAGCCTGCAAACCTTCTTCAAAACTGTGATTTCTGGAAAGAGATAAAGGTAACTTTTCTCTGGAGAAAGTTCTAATGAAGAGCTTGAATACACCATAATCAATACATCATCATGATGACCAAAATCATGGATAACATAATTCCCCCCAAAGTTTGAGATTGGAACCAGTGACAGTCGATAGACTTTGTAAGTTGCATGTGTGTGTCGAGAACCAAGAGCACATCTAATCGGAGACCTACAAACAAACAAGAAGCTGCAGAGTATCATATATATCAATTCTGAGGTAGGCATTCCCATACTCAGATCACAGACCAATTCCATTGTAAACATGGGTCATGGCCACCAATCATACACTGTGGATCCATGTCGTCAAAATATAACATAGCCATCGGAATACACTGTGGATCTATGCGATAAATTTTCAAATCAAGACGACATAGCCATGAATCATACACAGTGGATCTATGTGTCGCAAATTATATATACTCCATCGCAAACTGGATCACAAAGACAATATCCAGGGTCTTCAATCTCGTCGCCCAAAGTACAAATCTAACCATGTGATTACATGTGTTGAAGTCGAACATGGTAGAAACCACTTGATTACTGGTCATTCATGTAACCGTTAACAAGTGCGAGGGAAATCACCATTGATGTCAATGACTCCCAAGGTACTATAGTACAATCCATCGACTGTGAATAAATGATTTGATGTCGAACATTCGACGGAATCTTTCAATCAGGGGTCAATGAGGTAAACCCACTGTCGAAAGTGAGGAAACTTTCCATTGAGGCATGCAAGTTCCAAGGTACTGAATAATTTCTAAGTCTTGATTCCGGATAATGAGATGAAGTCGATGGAACAAAACTCATCACAGGAGGGCCTTGATGTATCCCTCATTAATGACACGAAATGAGTAACTGAGTTTGAAAGTGAAACAGAGTATGTGGCAATTAGAATTTGGACACAGGGAAGGCCAACACAGAGTGAATTGATAACTGCAGATGGCCGACTCAATATAGGTTTCAAATGGACTTCTCTTGAACATATGAATGACACAACCAATGATTTGGCAGCACTGACTCAAAGATGACACATAGAATGACCTTGTAATCAATCGAAAGAGAGACAAATGGATTTCCCAAAACGGCTTCAAATGATGAATAGGGGGTGTCATGTTCAAGAGCGACACTTACTACCAATTAATATGAGGATGAAACATATCCCTTTCCCAATTTTTCCCCCACCACTTCTGGAAAGTACCTCTTTATTTTTATGCAAGCTTGAAGAGGATCACATATGCTTGTTGATATAAGCTCATCCTTCAGATGAGTCCCTCGGAGTATTTTAACGAACCCTAAGAAGGAGTGGTTCGGTCCCATCACGGGTCTGTCAATGTTTGTTTAACGAGTCCAGAGATAGTAAACTCGAAGGTTTTTCAAGATTATAGAGTTAGGAAAAACACTTAAAAGAGAACTCTCTCAATTCCTTTTTCGTAACATAGTCTGTATGAGACCTAAAAAGAGAGAAACTATCACTCACAAGATGCATACTTCAAATACTTTATCGAGCGTGAAAATAGCAAGGTCGCTCGACAATCTTTTCATGTTTAGAGAGTCTAAAAAGAGCTTAAAGAAAAACTCCAGGGGGGTTCCTTTTTTGTATAACCTTGTGAGCCTGAAAAAGTGATAAAACTTTGCTCGATCATGTTCTTATGTTTTTAGGAGCGCAAGAGCGGACAAAAAGATGCTCGAGGTTTTATGTAAAAACCATAAAAAACAATCAAAATCACCCCATAACGGAGAAAAAATATGTCCATATCCTTGTTTGTAATCATCAATATTCCACACCTGCAAGTCATTACACTCATTTTTATATTAGTAATTAGGTTTAAACCATATACAAACATAAAAACCCAAAAATGACATAGTGAAAAGTAAATTAAATGAGTAAATACATATAGTTACCATATCATTCCACATTTTCACTATTGAGTTCCAAAAACCCTCATTTTACCCTCCGACTTCGGCGTTGATTTTCGGGAGCTACAAGAGATCATTTGACGAGTTGTCTGCAGCATTACGGTGAGCTCTTCATTCTTGATCTTTTCATGGTTTAAAATTTTGATTTCATTGGTTAGTTTTTGCATTTTTAAGTGGTTTTTGAACCCTACATGCGCGTAGGAATTCTCGCAGGATGCCCATACAGGGCCTGCGAGAATGATACATTCTCGCAGGCAAGCTTTAAGCCAGCTGCGAGGTGTTCGCACTATGTATAATAAGGCACCTACGAGCAGTGCAGAACTTAAAAAAAAAAAAAAATTTAGCCAATAAAAAAGATTTAAATCATGAACAAAATCATTAATCCGCCCTTTATGTTCCTTGTGCAGGTATTTGACCAACAATCATGGTGTTGGAGTGGCGGGAATGAGAACATGAGGAGGATAATGCAAATGCTGAGAATCATCCTCCCACCATAGCTGCATTGAGACATTGTGGTCTCTTAAAATACTTTTGTACTCCGGGCGTGAGAGCCCTAGTCAGATTACTGGAGTATCTAGTCCGTATGTGGGATCTAGACCAACAAGTTTTCAATGTAGGAGCTCACTAATTATCCATTGACATAGAGGACATATACTTCTTGATTGGATTATCCAGGCGCGGGTCTCATGTCAGTTTGACCGGCAGCAGAGGTGGCGGGTTAAAAATGAGTGAATATTGCAATCAATACTATGTACTCGAGGCCGAAAGAAAGAAAGGGAAAGTGGCGATCTGGGGAGTAACAGACTTGACTCTCTGCACTATTCTCTTCACGATTGCTCGGATGGCTGGGAGTGATGCTCCCCATATGGCATTACAGATCTATTTCCAGTACGCCATCGAGTGTACTGAGCCCTGAGTATTTAACTGGGCTGATGTAGTGTTGCACAGTATCAAAAGACAACTAACCAAGTGCAGGCGGGGTGAACTGAAACAATTTGGATATGGATTTTTGTTAGTGTCTTTATTTATTGAGAGAGTCCCCGTATTCAGGCTACAGGTTGAGTGGGACTTTCTGGGTCCTAGGGATCCAAGGATGTTGCGATGGTGTCAGCTCATGGCCCGGCACGTGGCAGGACCAATCGTCAAATATGACGATATTTTCTTTGACTGGTTTCAAAACCAGATGCTGATGGTCGATGACTACACCTATGTCGGGTTGGATTTCTGAGAAGATCTGGATCTAGCACTGCCTGAGGACTCTCAGTGGGGAGACCTCGGTAAGAAGTACACAAATTTTCTCTTTTTAAATGTTTTTGAATTTTAATCATATTTAAATGTTTTTGTTTTATGTATTTATTCGAAGACTAACACCAAATGTTTGTTTATAACACAGATATTGGACCATATAGACCTCCTGGCACCTCTCCTATCCAGCGACAAGGAGAGGTAGCAGCAGTAGTACCACAGTATGTCGAAGATTATCAGGTTGTGGAGCAGAATTTAGAGGGTCTGACAGCAAACATTCCATATATGACTCTGGAAGAGATTCCACGACGTGATCAGCATCACACTGTAGGAGTTTCAGCAGCTATGGGTCGATTGCTCCGTAGGGTTGCTAGGGAAGTTGTGTGTTACCATGAACATCATCCATGACGTCACATTGTAGAAGCTATAAGCTTCCATTTTTGATATTTTGGTCTTCAGACAAACTTTTGTAAAAAACAAACTTTTTTTATCGTTATATATTCAGATGGCATCTACCAGTTTACTTTATATTGTGTGGATTTTAATGTGATTGATTTATAAATGATTTAAATGTCTGTCCAATACATAATTAGCCAATGCGTCTATTAATGTATTAAGACATCTAGGAATATGTTGATATTCAATGTGATCAAAATATTGTTCCAAGAGACGAATTTGCAAATACACTCGTAATAAAGTAGGACTTTGAATAGAGTAAAGATTGCTTGAGTCAAGACGCACAACCAAATGATGAATTCTGAGCGAGATAGCATCAACCAATAATTCAATAACTGTTCTATACTCTTCAATGTTATTGGTTGCACGGCCAAGACATATACCTTGTAAAGATATAAGTTCATTCGTTGGGGCATAGATCTCCCATGCAGCGGAAGCTAAGTTCCGAGTACCACAGCTAGCACCATCAGCGAAGCCAATATAGGGTAGTGAAGACGCCGACATCTGGCAATCAAACACAACGTCACGTAAGGGAAAATACCAGATAACGTCAAAAGAAAACTAAAATAACGCACACAAAGTATGATACATAAAATACAAGTACTTTTGCACAAATAACTTATGCATAGTACTTCTTCAGGTACAACCCATTCCTGGGTTCACTCAAGGGTATACCATCGTAATCAACCAGCTCATACGCTCCTATTTCCAAAAATCTGCGAACAATGTAAGGACCACGCCACATTGGTTCGAATTTCCTAGCTCCTAAGACATCTTTATCCTGTTCATACAGAAGAACAAGATCACCTTCAGAGAAAACACGAGGCTTGACATGCTTGTCATACTATGCCTTGACCCGTTTCTTCTGGGATTCTATTACTAGAGTAGCGTCACGCCGAGTCTCGTCTAATCGCATCAGATACAATAGACGTTCTTCTTCAGCAGAGGTATTGGGTAAGAGTTCGACAGCTAGATTTAGAGAAGGTATCTCACATTCTATCGAAAGAATGGCTTCCACGCCATAGACTAATCGAAAGGGTGTAAAACCCGTAGCGAATTTAACAGATGTCCGATATGCCCACAATGTCGAAAACAATGTCATGTGCCAGCTAGTTTTATGAATTCCTATCATCCATCGAAGCATAGTTATAAGGACTTTGTTGATTTCTTCGACCTGACCATTAGCTTGCGGATAATAGGGTGTTGAGTTATCATGACGAAGGCCCAACTTTTCCGTAAGTTCAGACATCATAAAATTCCTAAAATGACTACCGTGATCAGTAACGATAGCTTGGGGAACACCAAAATGAGCTATAACATGGTTAAAAAGAAACAATGCTACAGTATTTCCAGTATTATCGAATGTTGGCATTGCCTCAGCCCATTTTGTAAAGTAATCAACAGCTACAATGATGTAACCATGCCCCCCGGTCAAGTGAGGGTGACATGTCATGAAATCAATGCCCCATTTTGCAAAAGGACCAACTGAGACTACAGGATGAAGAGGAGCAGGATGTGACCGGATTTTATTATTATAGGTCTGGTAGGCATGGCACTTCTGAACAGCAGTAATGCAGTCATTGAACAATGAAGGACAAAAATATCCTGCGCGTAAAATCTTCTAGGCAGTAGCATACCCAGACATATGACCACCACATGCTCCAGAATGGCAGTCATTCAGAGCTTTCTCAGCTTCATCAAAATTCAAACAACGTCGAAAAACAGAGTCAATTCCTCGACGGTAAAGAGTATCGCCAAGGATAATGTATTGACGAGCTTGATAACGGACACGACGTCGTTCAGTACTAGACAAAGCAGGCCAAAAAGTCTAGGTTTGGAGATATATAATGATATCTCCATACCAAATATCGTCAGTGTTGATAAGGAAAAGCGATTCATCAGGTAATGAACCGACTGCTACATTTTCCCTGGCAGGGTGAGGAAAATCACATATTAACTCGGCAAAAACTAAGGATTTCTTAGATGTGGCTCGATCGAATTCCAATGCAAACTCCTGGAGTATGACAATCCATTTGGAGTACTTGTCCCCTAGAAACTAACGTGTCAAAATATGTTGCATAGGGTTACAATGTGAAATCACTATAGTTTTTGGATTAATCTGTAAGTGCGGACACAAACTGATTTAGACTGTTGAATGCACTAGGAGGCAATAACCATGAACATACCTTATGATCGCTTCCTTGGGTCTTTGTTGTTCTAGCTTCTCTTTAATGCCCTTGCGCCGTCCAGACCACAATAGTACAAACCAATCGAAGTGAAGACAACTCAATATATTCAAGAGTTAATCTATACATATGATCAAGGAGTTATGTAATAAAGTGACATTAGCTTTATGGGAAAGGGACATATTACTGTATTAAATTGATAGAAATCAAGGATTACAAATTGAGCCTTGATGTTGCAAACCTCCTTTCGATGGCTCCTGGATTTGACACACACACTTGCTCATGCATGAAGAAGATCAACCACTTTTGATAACTTTGTTGGAGTTCCCTAGCTGATGTAGCTTCAATCCTTCACACAGTATTTCACTAATTCTCCAATGTCTCTCTTAACCTTGTTTGCCTCTAACCTTTTCCATGAGAATCCCCTCAATATATAAGAGAGAATAGATTAGTTACTTGGATAGGAATGATCCCAAAATATCAGGAAAGCCAGTACATAGATAACCATTCGAATGCCATCTCATCCTTCTAGAAGATTCCCTTCTAGAAGGTTTGAGAATTTATCTTTTTCCCTTCTTTAGAAAGAGTTCGCACCCTAGTAGTTAGACACAGTGTGAAATTCTCGCACCCTGGCTTAAGGCATCCTGCGAGAATCATGCATTCTCGTAGGAAAATGTATTGGTAGCCTGCGAACCTTCCTCAAAACTGTGATTTCTGGAAAGAGATAAAGGTAACTTTTCTCTGGAGAAAGTTCTAATAAAGAGATTGAATACACCATAATCAATACATCATCATGACGACCAAAATCATGGATAACACTTTTCAGACTCTCTAATCATGCAAATATTGTCGAGGGAGCTTTTTTACTTTCACACTTTTTAAAAGGATTTGAAAGAGAATATATTCGGTGTAAGTTTAACCATTTTTTGGACCAGATGGACTAATTATGAAAAAGGAATACTCTAGTCAACCTTGGATAAAAGAGTTATCTCTTGTATTATTTATACTTTTTCAGGCTCGGGGGACTAAATTTACAAAAAATAATACCCTAGATTCTTCTTTAAGTTATTTTTAGAATCTCTAAACATTAAAATATCGCCGAGTTTATCTTCTTTGGTCTCATAAAATTATACATTGAAGGACCCATATGGGATCGAACCCCTCCTTCTTCAGGTTCGTTAAAAATATGATGAGGGACTCATCAAATATGAGTTATATCAAGAATCTATTATCCTCCTCGATATCATTAAAAAACAAAGATGTAATATTCATTCATGGTGGGAGGAATTTTGAGGGAAGTGGGTCAGTTTTTTGGAAAGCATTATGGCAATTGTTTTTTGTCACCCTTAAACATGGCACTTGTTTGTATCTTGTCTTACAGTTGGGTAATTTTCTTGTCTCTGATTCATACCAATCCTATGAGTCATTATACTCCTTTGGCCCTCCCAAAAAGTGCCCCAGTTATCGTCTCACTATTTTTTTGTCTATCTCTCAATCGATTCAATGCTGCCAAGTCATTTGTCATGCCTTACAATGTTAAAGGGAAGTTTAATCCCAAATCAACCACTCTGTAGTATTACCAACTTTCATCCTTGTGTCATTTTATGCTCATTTTATCTATCATATCACATCACTTTCCTATTTCAGTTTTATGTCGATGAGGGGGACACATCATGTCCCTCCTTCGATGATTTTGTTCCTATCGACTTCAACACATTATCCAGGAAATAGACTTAGAAACCAATTAGTACCATGGAACATGCATTCCCCAATGGAAGGTCTCCTCGATTTCGATAGTAGGTTTACATCATTGGCCTTTGATCGAATGATTCCACAAATGTTCAACTTCAGCTCATTTATTCACATTCATTGGAATGCACTAGGGTAGCTTGGGAGTCATTCTCATCATTGGTGATTTCCCTCACACTTGCTAATGGTATACATCAATGATCGATAATAAAGTGGTTTCTACCATGTTCTACACCACCACATCTATTCACGTGGCTAGAATCGTACCATTTTGGGATCAGGATGAAGACCCTGGGAACCCCTGAGGCACCTACCTCTATTACATTTGTCACCCAGGTTGTTATTAAGAAGATTCTAGTATGTTAATCATGTTGGCGATCTCATTAATGTAAATGTTGTCACATAGATCCACTTTGTATTGATCTGTGACTATTTTTTTGTCTTATCGTATCTCCACTGTGTATTATTTTGTGGATACAACATGATTGAATCATGGAAGGTATGGATCCACATTGTGTCTTTGGTGGCCATATCCTTAGTCAGTGCTTTCATGGATCCACGGTGTATTGGTTGGAGGCCATGCTTTGATTCAATTTATTATGAAAATGGGTATGCCTACCTTGGGGATGATATGTATATATTGTTTGATGTTTATTTGCAGCTTCCACCCGACTCTCTTATTCCAACACCCTCACATACATATTTTTGTAAAGTGTTTTGGCCATCAACTTTTCTTCTGACTTCACACTTTAGGGAGCATTTGTTACACACTGAAGTGTCGTACTACCAAATATCGCATTTAAGTGTCACATATTTTACACACTTGTGTCACACTACCAAATGTCAGACCTAAGTGTCAAACTTAAGTGTCACACTTAAGTTTCACAATTTCATCACCATGTGGAAGTGTTTGTCATAATCCATAGACATGTTGAAGAGGAAATCTATCAATTGGAGGTCGAAATACTATCTTTTTTCTTGATATTTTGGCTTTGATTGTGCTTGAT
>JZKD02S1928614.1:101685-115949 GCA_000966675.3 Picea glauca | reverse complement strand
CACCTTAGTGCAAAGCCTTCACAAGACACCAAGACTTGTGGAACATCGGAAGATGTAACCATTGTCACCTAGACAACAAATTCCCTCTTTTTAGTGAAGAAGCAAATCCAAAACAAGAAAGGATTCCCTAGTAGCCTCCAAGAATCCTTAAGCAAGACACCATCAGGTCTAAGGCCTCCTAGGTAGCTACTTAATCTACCACCAAAAGAATAATATATACAAGGTAAGGATAAGGTGGTGAGTAAAAGAAATTTCTATATTGAAAGGGGTGGGAATCTAGGTCAATTGAAAAAATATAGCAAGTCAATTTTAGGCTCAAGAGGATCCCCAAACACTACAAAAGAATGAAAATCTAAAGGTTGTTGTAAAACTTGAAGAAACGATATCAATTTACAGTAGAAATACAAGTTATTACAATAGCAATAAAATCAATCGTTGAAATAAGTAATTAACCAATGAAAAAAGAGGGTTAAATAGTGAGTTAAACTAAGGTTTAATTAACTAACAAAATATAAAATTTAAGATGCATACAACAATGCTAAAACCCTATATGTCCATCTCTAGAAGACTATAAAAATAAATCAACAATGAAAATTGGGGCTTAAATATGTTTATTATGTCAAGAATATGCATAAAAGCCAAAGCATTTTAGTTTTTTTTGTGGCTTAAAATGAATGTCTTTTGTTATTAAACCCTAATTTAATCTTGAAACAATAAAAAGAGAAAAAATCAAATTTTAATGATTGACTATTGGGAGAGTGTCTAGCGCATGTTATATTTTTATACATATGGGATCAATTAAGGATTCCTTTGAATATGTGAGTAGATATAGGGTGATATCTAGGGTTGTTCACTACTAACCCTAGAATATCCTCCTACTATATCACTAGATCTTCAAAAATAATTCAAAGGAAGGTTCTTCAATAGTAACCTTCCAAGAGCTTTACCAAGAAAGGTTTGTTCAAGAAAGATCCAATAGAATTCACAACCAACACTAAAGAAGAATCATTACACTTACATCCATTCATAAACAAAACCCCAAGATAACAAGAGACCACTTACTCACAAAATATTCCATCCATAAAAACCCTAGAAATGAATATCCATGAAGTAGCAAAGGCATCCACAAAGCATCCACTCCAAAAAAGTCGCTCCAACTAACCATCCATATCATTGTTCATAAGAGAGAAAGAAGTTGTAGACAAGCAATGATGAATCTCCACAAGCAGCAATGATCTATACGTGAGAAATGCTTCTCTTATTTATATGAGAAATCAAGCACCCTTCTCACATAATAGAATCCATGAAAACATAAAATAATTCCTTTCTCTCTCACAAACCCCAGAGATAAGGAAACAAGACATAAAATATACATGATACATGAGTGGATAGGTCACTAAGACCCCCAATTATGCCTCCAAGATGAATTAAAATAACTCAAAAATCAAATCATCCATCATAAATGAGATCTCAAAATCACATGTGTGGCATATGTGGCATGAAGAAGTGCACGACTCACTCAAATATGAGGTGTAGGGACTCCAAAAGTGAAACGTTTCAATGAAGGGGTGCAGCATTTAATATCCAAGTGGTCTGTAATATCCCCAAGAGGTGTGATGTCTCATCAAAAGGTTTCATATCATCATTGTTGGCATGTTCTTGAAAGGCCCTAGGTTCAGTTTACTCAACCAACAAAACCCTTCAGATACCGGCCCTTTCAACATCACCTGCATGAAAGTGAAGTCTCACCCGAGGTATCTATTGGACTGTAGGAACCAAGTTTTTGCAGGGATGAGGGGATGTGAGGTCAACATGTTCATTTATACTTATATACCTTGTGCGCAATATTCAATGTCTCTTGTCCCTTGATTAATTAGTAAACTCAATTATACAACACCATTATAATGTAGATTGTGACATAAACCATTCACTGGAACATTTGTAATTACTGTGCATCACTCAGAGCTAGATATAATCATGCATAAACAAAGAATCCATTAAAAATCACATAAAAATACACATTCAAACATATAATTTAATGTGGTTCACCCAATCCTTGGGCTATGTACACAATGACTAGCTTCTTTATTATTCTTCATGCAATCATCTCGGGCTTGTGCACTGTGCTACAATAGATACATCACGATATCATTCCCCATCATGCCTATTCGCTCTGCAGTGAAAGTCTCTCTCTTCAAATTCTCCCCTAAACCTTCAGACATAGACTCTCTCTCATTCTCAGCCAATTCTCCCAGCAGCCTAATCTCTTACTCTAAACAAACCATATTCTTCCCAACCCATTACATATTTATACACAGAGTTTAGGGCTCAAAAGCCTACTAGCTTATCTCAAAACCCTATCAAAACTCATTATGACTCATTACAACTCATGACAACATAGTTAGTGCATGATTTTCCTTCCTTCACGTTTGCACGTTGCTTTTCCTTCATTTTCTCTTGCATGTTTCTTCTCCTTCCTTTTTCTCCTACATGTTATTTTTCCTTCTTTATCTCCTTCCTTTATTTACTTTATTTATCTTCTTATGCACCTCCAAATGCGCTTTGACTATGCACTCTAATCCTGAAATCACCTTTACTACACATCTCCTCAAACCTTGGGATATTTCTCAAAATTTCATCCAAAATACCTGTCCAACAAGCCCCCAACACTCACCTGTGGCTCATCCCGAGCCACTCAAGCCTGTTGTGTCACTCGCTTCCATGACTCCATAAATGTTTGCAATGTCTCTCTAGTTGTAGTGAATTCTTTCTTTGCCTTAGCCTCTAATTCTAAGATTTATTCTATGACCTATGTCATTAGTGTCACAAGATTATCCTCATAGTCTTGCTCAACTTGCTTCACCATGCACGATGTTGCTGCCAACCCCTTATTATCTTGAGTGCTTCATCCTATAGGGGTTACAATTGAAGTGAGATAGTATTCTACTCTTCCCTCATCTGCTCTATGTCATTATATAATTGTATGTTCACAAGGATGGTTGTCATATGTTCCGCTATTGGCAGAGTGTTTATCCTTTCATTGGATTTTTGTGCCTTACCCTGCCCACTTCTTACTCTTTCCTTGATTTCCTTCATCTTTGGATTCACCATAAGTTGTCTCCAAATATGTGTGCTTTCTTCACATAGCCTCTCACACTCCTCACCAAGACTCTTATTGATTTTGATTGAGGTTATGGTTGTTTTGTCTCTTTGTTCCTTCTCCTTGGTTGGTGTACATGGTGTGGTGTGTGCTTCCAATTCTCCAATCCTATTACAAAATCCTTGAATTACTTCATTGATTTTTATATTTTCTCCTCTATTATGGCTTCTATCACCACCAGTATCTCGGGAATCCCCCTATATATCTTTTGGAATACTTTTTGTACCCTCTCATCCTTTTGTTCAGACTCGTCCTTCTCCTGCAATACCTCAGTATGAACCTTCTTCAGGTCTGACTTATTCACCCCTACCTTGGTTAAATCCTTTGTCATTAATTCTACACAGAACTATATTTCATGTGCCACTTCTGCCTACAAGTGGTGGTGTCATTGGTCATTGTGACCAATGCTCCCCTTTTTCGACTCTACAACTACTTTGTGTTGGCTCTGGATCACCTATGGTATGTTATGTATTCTCACAACGCTTATGAATGAAAATACCCTTTCCCTGTCGACCCCTAGTGTTATTTTATAACCCTTCGACAGTGGTCCATGTACATATGCGTTTGGACTAATGGTCTAGTCCATCAGTTGTGTACTAAATGCATGATGTAATGCTTCTTTGTCACCACATCTGTCGCTGAATTTTTTCCTCATACCGCCGGTCTATCATGATCCCTAACGAATTTTTACATTTATGACTACGCATTGTCTTTATGCCTTGTCATTAATGATTTTTAACCGTTGTTTCCATCTTTTAATGTCTTTAACAGTCGTCGGTCCTATTATGCGCAATGTTTTTGGATTTTGTGTGTAATTTCCCTGATCGACGTAGTTTCATCCATTTGCGCGACACTCACTTCTTTTTCACACTTACATATGCATGTGTTAGTCTTGTGCCTTTGACCTTGGGTTAACACTTTAGAATTCCTAGTTCTTACACGCCTTTACTTTGTTACTTTATGTTCTTTTTATTTTTCCACTTTTTATTTCTTTTTATCTTTTTCCTACTATAATACACTACTATGGTACATTCATTCTTGCACAATTTATCCTAATGCATGGGAGGTTGTTCATCCCTATAAAGTTTCAGCCGATTGTTGTTCACCATTACTCCTAGGACTTCACCATTCAATGTTTCCAACTACACATCACCTCCCTCTGTCACATACTTAATTATGTATGGTCCTAACCAATGCATTCAGAACTTTCTTGGATGATGCATAAAAAAACATTGTATAGAAATACTAAGTCCCCCACTTAAAACATTTTTTGTTTAATATGTCTATCATGCCATGCCTTTTTTCTTGCCTTCTGAACTTTTTAATGGAACCCTGCGAAAAATTGATCTTCCTCAAGTTGTATAAATTGTGGCAATCTCTCATGTATTATGCGAGAGTCCAATAGACTAAACACAATCTAATAATCTAAGTAAACTTCAAGGAACTTATGAATAAATTCTTTAAAGGTTGTGACAACTACTCTTGAAAAACCTGCAAGTGCATTCTTCAACCCAAAAAGAATTATTGTGTATTGGTATCTTCCCCACTCTGTCGCAAAGGTAGTATTATGTATCTCTTCATGCACAATATTTATCTGGTGATATCCTACAAATCCTTCTGTGAAAGAATAAGCCTCCTTCCCTCCTACATTATCTAGAACTTCATATGTAAAAAATATTGGAAATGGATCATGCAGACATACATCATTTAGCTTCCTTAGGTCTACACAAATCTTGATTCCCCGTGTTTTCTTATATTGCACTACCATTGGAATTATCCATTCTGATTCCATGATTGGTTCAATGATTTCGGCTTCTAACATTCAGTCTATGTAATTTTCCTGACTTGGCTAGTCTGGGAAATACTACTAATATGATATGTCTAATGTAGGTAATTCATTTTTATAGCATATAAGTGATCATATAGATAGTAAATGAGACAAAAGACTACAAATATTATATTATGATATCTCTGTGAGTACAATGTCGAATGTCGCTGAGTAAAATAAGTCACTCGGCTAGATCAAATGAAAAAGGATCTTAGTTGGAATACAATATCAACTAAAACAATAATACTTGATACTAGAAGGATGTGGTGGAATGCAATGGATGAGATGAATATCTTTTGCAGGCTACAACAGCTCATACAACAACTGTTGCAAGTCAAGAAAGTTCTCCCTGATGGTTAAGCCTCTCGAAATTTCCTAGAAACTGTCCCAAATAGTGTTCCCTGCTCTACCTCTCAGTCCTGGTGTTGAAGGAAAATCTCCCTATGGACAAGTAGATCTCCTCTTGAGAGATAGACTCTTAACTCTTAAGACAGAAGATGCTTATCATGGTCACTGACTTCCTATTAGATCTAGATAAACTAATGTATGAGGAGGTAGGAGAAAAGAAGTACCTTTTTATCAGAGTTTGTCCCTACACGGTCTGATTTGAGCTCCAATCTTGAACTCTTTGATAAACCCTGTAGACAAACAAAAGTACAACCACTTCCTACTCTATTGATATTATCTTGAAATGGACCTATCTATTAGAGACAAGTTCATGTGAGATTAAGCACAAACTAGAAAGAAACAGGCTAAGCATATTATATTGATGAGAACAACAACGACAGAAACTTACAATTGTAGATGCGAGTGTAGCAGCTTCATCAAGTCCTCCTTGTCTAACCTTTGCTCAAAAGATTCACGATCAGAATGATAATAACTTCATTGATTATTCTCCTCCACTTCACTATGTGTTTCCTATGAGATCATAGGTTTCATGCCTCCAATCCTTCCCCTTTTCACCATGAGACGGCCTGCTTATATAGGTTTAGAGAGGCCCAACCACTTGAGATATCTTTGGGGTAAGTTGAGGATTTTCCTCCTTCAGTTATGGATCTTCCCTAAGATCATGGCTTGACCAAGGATTTGAATCCAACTGCCTTTAGAGAATGAAGAGATCTTTCCCCCATTCTTCTCAACAAACCAACTGTTGCCTAGAATAGGTAGTGCTCCCCAAAAAGGGCAATCAGAGCATTATAACGCTCCCTAGTAATGTATAGGGGGGCACCAGCACTCCTGATAGTAGCAGCGCTCCTCCAAAAGGGTAGACATAGTGTTATAATGTTCCCTGGTAGTCTATAAGGGGGTGCCAACTCTCCTGACAGAGGTATAGGGGAGCGTTCTCCTCTGAAACTCAAGTTATAGTGGTTCTTTCAAATAGAAAGAGGTTCATAACCCTGTTAACCCATTCCTCTTCTTCCAAATAACATGTTTGAGGTATTTCAATTGTCCTTCCAATGTCGTTATAAGAATGTCATAGGAATTATGGTAGTATGCTTTTTCTGACATTTGCGACACTTGCGACCAAAATTCAACACCTGCGACACTTGTAATGATGACACTTGCGACACTATCGAAGTGAGTAATTTTGATGTGTAATAGATTGTCCCCCAAAGTATGAAGTTAGAAGACGAGAACTAATAATTGAAATGCTTTGCAGACTTTCAAGAAAGGGTATAGATGTAGAGAACCTGACAGAAGTTGCACACAAACATCCAACAAATAATATGACATGTTTCAAACCCAAGGCAGGCATACCTATGCTTGGGTGATAAAGACTTGCAAGATATGGCCGCCATAAAATACACTGTGGATCCATAATTGTATTGATAAAAGGTATAGCCACTGAGGATACAGTGTGGATATATACTCCTATGACCTGAAGTGGTCATATCCATGAAGAATACACAGTGGATCTATGAGATGACAAGACATAGCCACGACCAATACAAAGTGGATCTATGTAATAGTCTATGTGTCATTGTTCAAAAGAAACTCATTCGCAACCTGGGAAAAGTACATATAAGAGTGATGACTCAACCCAGGGTCTTCTTACCGATCCCTATGTAGTACGAATCTAACCATGTGAATAGATGTTTTGATGTCGAACATGGCAGAAACCACTTGATTACTGGTCAATGATGTAAACCGTTAACAAGCACGAGGGAAATCATCATTAATGTCAATGATTCCCAAGATACCCTAGTACATTCCAACAAATGTGAATGGATGAGATGAAGTCAAACATCTGTGGAATCATCCGATCAGAGGTCAATGATGTAAACCCACTATCGAATGTGAGGAGGCCTGCCATTGAGGCATGCAGGTCCCAAAGTACTAATTGGTTTCTAAGTCTATTTTCTGGATAATGTGTTGAACTCGACATGAATAGACTCGTTGAAGGAGGGCCTTGATGTATCCCCCATCAACAACACAAAACAGACATAGAGATGTAATTTGGTAGATCAAATGAGCATGGAATGACATGAGTATTGAGACAAGATATTTGTGATGGATGACTCTTGAGGAGGATACTTCCCTTGAGCACTGAGGCACAACAGCAAAAACATGACATGGACCAAAACACGATGATGCAGTGGATACTGTGACTTTCGTCAGGTGACCCAAAGGAGTAAGAAAAACTCATAGGATTGGTTCAGTGCAGAGGTTCAGCGGATTAATATGTGTGCAAAGACAAAGTGTCATGTTCAAGGGCGACTCTAAGAGTTACTTGGTAATGTTCTCAAAAACTGCTTGGCTTGCTTCCTTCAATTTTTCCCCCATCCAGATATACGAGTACCTCTTTTTAATTTAACGAGATCAAGGAGGATAACACATGCTTGATATAAATCACCTTCGGTAAGTTCCTCTTCCTTTGTTTAATGAACTGGAAGAAGTAAAGGTTCGATCTCGTATGGGCCTATCGATGTTTGTTTTACCAAGTCCAAAGATAGAAAACTCAAAGGTTTTTCATGATTATAGAGTCTGGAAAAACACTTAAAAGAGAAATCTCTCAGTTCCTTTTTCATAAAGTAGTTGGATGAGACCGAAAAAGAGATAAACTATCACTCAACAGACATTTTCTTCAAATACTTTAACGAGTGTGAAGAGAACAAGGTCGCTCGGCAATCTTTTCATGTTTAAAGAGTCTGAAAAGAACTTAAAGGTGACTCCAATGTTGTCCTTTTTCATAATGTTACTCTCGCGAGGCCGAAAAAGAGATAAATTATCACTCGAAAAAAGCCCTTTCAAACCTTTTAATGAGTGGGAAAGGAAGCAAGATCACTCAGAAATCTTTTCATGTTTAGAGAGTCTGAAAAGAGCTTAAAGGAGACTCCAGGGGGTTCCTTTATCGTGTATCCATATAGGTCCAAAAAAGAGATAAAAGTCTACCTAGATGCATTCTCATGTATTTATGAGCACAAGGAAGAACAAAGACTAAGCTTGGTATGCCCCCAGCTTGAAATCTAGTGACTTAACTCTAGAAAGATCATCAAAGGATGGAGACATGCCCTCCAAGATTTAATTCATACACCGGCTCTAAGGTCGTCAAGAATTTCTCTAGTAGATGAGAAAAAGGAGAAGGGTGGATGAAAAGAAGGTTCAAGAGAGGTGACTGTTTCATTTTTTAATGAGCTTGACATAGGAAAATAACTATGCTCAAGGCCTCTATTTCATTTTTTAACGATCTTTCCACAGAGAAGAGAAACTATGCTCGTGACTGCTTCTTGATCATGGCTTCCAAGAGGATAATGCTCTGGAAGGATACCATGTCAAGGGACAAAACTCGATCATGGCCTCCAGGAGATCTTCGCTGGATGGAAGATAATCACTAGGGAAGGAACACATGTCGAGGGTCGCGATAGGATTAAGGAGATCAGGCTCCAATAATCCTACCAAAGAAATCACAATGTCCACTACCGGATCTAAATCATTAGAAGTTGAAATCATGGGAGATGATGAAAAATCAACACTAGGAGGGGAGATAGAGTGTATATCTTCCCAAATTTCTTCACGAGGGGGAAGAAAAGAGGATCAATGATGGTTATTATCCCAAGCTAACTTGTTAATGCGAAGCATTTCCAAAATAGATTCATCAGAAGGAAAAGTTGGGGAAATGTAGAAGATCGCAGATGACAAGGAACTCAAATGTGATTGCATCGAGGAACTGTCAGGTGCTAATAGATGTTGGTCATCCAATGAGGGAGAAGTGGATTGGATAGAAACGTATGATGGTTCGGCTGGACCAAGTGGCATGGTGTCACCTAGTACATCGAATTCCAATGGACAAGGTACAATCCAAGGGTCAGATGATCCCAATGATTGATAAGTCACGGTCGAAATCATATCGACAGTGGAAATATGATGGGTAGTCGGTGGAAGTGGTGTAGGGAAGGTAACCATGAGGCTAGAATATTTTAGTAAGCCAACACCAACACTTTCATACGTGATCTTGTGGTCTCCCAAGAAAAGAATATTGTTGGTAGTGGGAGCACAAGCATCGGTCGTGCAGAAATCCAGTTGATCAACAGTGACAATTTTTCCCTGATGAGGAAATTAGACACATCGAAAAACTGACGAGGCAACAACATTCATAGCATAAAACCAACTTCTTCCAAGTAACAAGTTGTAATCAAGGGGAGCATCGACCACCTCGACATCAACAGTAACAGTTTTGCCACCCAATTGGATGGGCAGGGACTGTAAAAGCCCATGGGGATGAAAACCTCGCCCATCGAAGGCGCGTAACATCATTGGTTATTTGTTGAGTGCTGGTGATTTTAAACCTTTCCAACATGCCAAAGACATGACACAAGTCGAGGCTCCCTCATCCAGAATAGTTCGGTGTATTTGTTGGTTGTGAACAACAACATCAACTTGGAAAGCAAGTTGGTGGGAGAGTCGAGACACATAATTATCCAGGTTAAACATGATATGGTTGGATGACTCAAGATCAACAGCACCAAGAGCGGCCAAGAGTGTTCTACGTTGACTGGGGCAGTGTTGTAGAACTTTTAACGTAGACATAGCACATGGTGCTTGAGCCAAATCTTCAACAATGTTGTAGTTCTTGGCGGCACGTGAACTAGGATTGAAGGTAGCTTTGCATATAGTTCTCTTAGGAGGGCGTAACATAGATTCGAACATGGGTTTCTCAATCTGGAGTGGTCCATATGGAGGATTAATCGATGGAAGACTAACGGAGGATGATGATGGATCTGGTAAATTACCAGTACCGTTAGTGTCTTTTCCTTTGTCAGGGTTACCTAATGTGTCATATGTCTTAGAGAGAGTGGTCAAATTAATTCCATTAAACATATAAATATGTGCACTCGATGAGGCCTCATCATTAGGATGGCTAGAACTGCCCCCAGGAGAGGGAGTTTCAGCAACCATGGATTGTTGTTGTGGAAAAGGCTGAGTAAGCACAGCGGGTTGTGACTTTCCTTGGAAAATTTTGGCCACTTCATTGCGAAGTGGATAGTCTCGAGTGTATTGATCGTCACCACAAATGATACATGGGAATTTCAGTTTTCGTTGTGGTTGCTTTTTGGTAGCAGGTGTTTGATTTTTTGGTTGTTCATTATTATTTTTTGATTTATTCTTTGTCTTCTTCTTACCTCTGGATTGTTGTGAAGGGGTAGATTGACCTACATTCACCTTAGAGATCTGAGTTTGAGGGGAGGTAGAGGAGAGTGTGGTCGATTGGGAAAAATATTGAGTTTTGATGAAACCTATAACACCATCTGCATGAGATGAGGATGATGGCTTAGATGGATCGGTATTAGCTCGAGAAGCATTCGGAAGAAAATCATACAAAGTACTAGATTGGGAATAAACCAAATCTAAATACTGAGCCCGAGCGATGGCTTGTTCCTCTGTGACCACTCCACCCATAGAGACATCATGAGAGATCAGGGGTAACAGTGATTTAGTAAACCATTCCGCCAATAGTATGTCAGGAATGACTACCTTGATCATCCTTTGTCATCGCCTCCACTCATGAATATGCTTAGAGATATGCACAGAGTTAGTTTGACAAAGGGAGGTCAAGAGTTCAGTACCCGTCTCGTAGAGAATAGGTAGTTGAAAGTGCGTGAGGAAAGACATGGCAAGGGAATTGAAATCATGAAAAGAAGCATGTGGTAGTTCAATATACCACTTTGCTGCCGAACCGGTAAGTGTTCGTTGGAAAAGATGCAAACGTACAGAATCATCCATGAGGGAGTTTGATGAACACCACAAATGGAAAGTCATCACATGGTTGTTTAGATCTTCGCCAGGGTTTCTGTCAAATTTCAGAATATCAGAAGGAAGTTTAGCTGGAATGACAAGCCAAATCGATGAATGAGAAATAGGATCATTAGTTAACCGAGACAAGTCTGGGAGATCCAGAGTTGCAAGGAAAGGTAGTTGTCGGTTAATTTTCGGATGATACTGGTGCGACATAGAAATGCCAGTAGGACCATAAACTGGGTTAGGTGGATAGTTGTAACTAGTAGGTCCTCCTACATACGGTTGTTGTTGGCCGGGATAAATAGGATTCAATGATGGATGAGAAACATTGGCATAAACCGGTGGGTTCTGAGCATTATAGGCCGGGTGATTTATTTTCCCATGAGGAGGATAAACATTTTTCCCTTGAGAATGGTAAGGAGTATACCCTGGAGGTGGATACACATTATACCCATGAGGAGGATAAGACTGTGGTCCTAGAGAACTCCAGGTGGTGTTTGGGATGCCGCCCGGATAAGATTGTGCATAAGATGTTCCAAAAGGAATAGGATTGGATACTCCTCCTAGTGGGTTATTATACGAGTGCCCCCCAATGTGGGGTTGAGTAAAATTTCCTCTTGAAGATACTCCCCAGGATTGTGAAGGGTTTCCAACAAACAAGGGTTTCCCCCTGCTAGCAGTGGATTTAGGACCGGGGTATGACTGGCAAATGGAGGTTTCCCTCCAGGAGGAGCATGAAAAGGGGGTTGTCCCCCGAGAGGGGTAGGACCACCATGGAAAGGTTGTCCTCTAGGAGGGAAAGTTTCGTTAGATGGTGGTTTCCCTCCAGCCAGTTATGTTGGGCTAGCAGGGGTCTGCATTCTCAAGTGAGCAGATGTCCTAGTAGGATCGTGTGGAACATGTGGAGCTGTAGAGTAAAATCTTGTAGAAACGGGGGTAGAGATTGAAGTTCTTTGGAGATGAGTAGAGGTGATGAGTCCAACATTAGGATGGACTTGTGCTGGTGTAATAGTAGGGTTAATAACCTGATCGACTGGGTGATTCATGGTTTGAACAGATGGTCCTGTTTCACTAGGAGAGTCATGAGGATGAAAAGGTTGTCAAAAAGATTTGAAATGTTCATAGAGATCGTGTCCCGATGAAGTCCGCCATACAGAACGAGAAAGTGTGGGATTGGTATCTACTGCGGTGCTAGGACGAACAGGAGTCCTATACTCATCACCAAATATTGGTTCTGTGGATCCCATATATGTTTCGGTAAAAATCCTCTCCGGTAATTGTGGGACCTCTTCATCTATGACATTCCCAAGGGATTCTAAACAAACTAAAAGTGGTTCGAGAGGGGTTATCGACACAGATGTAGTGGGATTTTCAACTGTGAACAAAGTACCTTCTGAGTTATCTAACGGAGGAGCAATAACACTTCCAGTGTCAGATTGATTTTCTACCTCTCTATGGTAGTTGTCTTCTGGCAGGTTAGGAGGTAAGGGTTGATAGCCTTCCGGAGGCATCCCTTGCATCCTACGTGATCAACAAAGACCTTTATCATCTACAGGCTCAATTGTGGAGGATAACAGAACACACTGAAAATCTAGGGCCAACTAACAAAAAGAAACAACATACGCTAATAAAATCTAGGAATCAACCAAGCAAACAAAACTTCTCTCGATGATCATACTAGTTGGTGATGAAATCACACATCGCGTGATCAAGTCAAGAAGGGGCTAGGATATGGTGGAACAATTAAAATGGCGACCTGCTTAACGAACTTTCACCTTGGTGCAAGCTTCCACGCAGTAGTTGTGGATTTACCCTCCAAGGAGCCCGAGTAAGTTTGACCAATGTCTATTCCAGTTACAGTGAGACTTCCCTTCACTGTCACCTTGTATAAGTACCTAAAGATTATGGAAACTAAAGACACCAATTCCCAGTGAGTCCCTGGGTGGGTACAGTTGATAGTCTAATCTGAAACGTATGGGCAGGATAACAAGTCTGAAATCAACTCGAGAGGCTCACACACATAATCATGGGTATACCTCCAAGTGATCCCCAGTGTACGATCTGACCACTACAAACAGTTGAACCACAGAGAGATAATCTCCATAATTCACCCGAATGCGACCTCGTGCGTAACCCCTGTGTGAGAGGGCGATCCCAGAAAAACAATACGACAATTGGATTTGAATCTCCCCAAATCAGGATACTAATGTTTGTTTTGAAAACTTTGTAGAGTTGTACTCACAGCCTAATCCAAAGTGCTAACCCTAGTCTACTGTTGGTGGAAGATCCAAAAAACAAAAAATGTTCTAGATAATTTTTAATTAGCGTTCGTTTTATAGTTGTTCTTTACTCAAAGGGTGTATGAAAGTGAAACTGATGGAATGATGACTCAATTCCCAAAAAGATGCATAAAATATGATAAACAATCGTTTATTTTCAATGAATGCCTATTTAAGGGAAAGAGAAAGAGTCGTTTTCACTATCAAACACTAATATGGAATGTCCTCAATCAATTGGTTCTCAATTGAATTCGATGCAATGCAAAAACATTTAAGAAATTCCTTCTAATATGTAAACCAATCACTAATATGTATCGTTGTCATTTGTATGCGAATGATGATTAATTCAATGCAAAAACTTCTCCTTCCAACTACTCTTTCAGATCAAGGAGATTCAGGCAAGCATAAGCGGATTTTGCACAAACAACACACCCTCTTGCTATGATTGAAACAAGAAGAAAAGAGAAAACAAAAGATAACAAAGAAAATCAAACAATTCACACAAAAGAGAGATGTTTAAGAACAATGACCTCGAAGAACCAAATGAGATGTTTCACAGATTTATGATTCCCTTCACTAGAGTTCCCACTGAGTCGAATAAGAGAGAAGAAAGCAATGGATTGATTCCCAGTTCTCAATAGCAGAAAAAAACTCAAAAGAAGGAAGAAGGCCTCAAAATATGAATAGAAAAGTTCTTATTCCTCAGAAGGAAGGATGTCAAAGGTCAATAGGAAGAAGCATTGAATCACAAAGAGGCTCA
>JZKD02S1928614.1:43099-58933 GCA_000966675.3 Picea glauca | reverse complement strand
TGTCCACAAGTGTCAAAAATCAGCCCAACAAATCTTCCCACAACTGTCCACCAAAACTGTAAACTAGCTGTCCAAAATCTTCCCTGAGCCGTGCAACTGGCAATGAAAGAGAGGTACCTTCAGATCTGAAGTTTACCCACTGTTTTGGACTGTAAACTTGCTGTTCAAAACATACAACAAATCTGATATAGAAACTTCTCCAAACTGCCCAAAAAGTGCTCCAAAATCAACAAGTCTAAGCCACCTTTGGCTTTGATACCATGTAGAAATTATCTGAGGTCCTATGAGGTTGCCATCTAAGGTATGTCCTTGAACTTAGTATGGCTCTAAGTTTCAACTGTATGGCTGTCTTATTTTTTTGTTTTAGGACAACAAACAATCATCCCACTTTCTGCTCAATGTTTTATAGGTTAAGTGCTCTTTTAAGGTGCCCTTGCAAGTGTTTAGCACATGCAATATAACTTAAAACACATAACACTACCTCTAGATCTCGAACTTTAAAATGCTGATATACACTTCTAAACATACATAAATTTGACACAGGTATTTTTGGTCAACATGACCCTGGATAAACCCCCCCTGGGGAAAACCAGTTTGGGATATATGTCTATATAATTATGATCAAAGCAAGAGATACAAAAAGTAATGAAATACAATGGAACCTGTATACATAGCAAGCTCCTCACGAGCCTTGCCACAAGAACTAGAGAAAGAAGTTCCCAAACTGTGGTGCGCCCTCTCCCTTTGTTACCCTCTGCACTGAAATGAAGCGCCCTAGCTCATCAGTAACCCAATGAAGAAATCCCTCCACAGGAATTTCCTCTCCTGTGCTGCCTCTCCATAGAAACTATCAGAGCTCGAATCCTCCAAGAAGATCTACTACCAGGTAGCTGCCAGTGCTCTCAACTCATGCACCCTCCTCCAAGCAGAAATGATCACAATAAATAAACTGAACCTGAAACTAAAAGTCTCTCTCCACAGAAACAACTGCCCAAGATCTCCTTCCCCAATGCATCAAACCTCATCCTGATCTGACAAGTCCTCCTCTCCTCATGAACAAATGATGGATAATAAATGCGCCCCTCCTCCATATGCATTCTCCCTTTGAATAATGAAGGATAAAACTCCATGGATAACCTCTCCATGCAAGCTCCAAGCTACCAAGAGCCTCTCCTCAAGCTCTCAAGGGTTTTATTGAAACCCTCATGAAGTGCACCCCTCTCCTCCTCAAGATATGCACTCCTCTTCTCTTCTCCAAAAGTCACAAGTGAAGAATTAAGTCTCCAAAATGCCTTTACCCTCTCTTTATCCTCCTCATGCCAACCCTAAAAGATCAATGGCCTAGAATAGATCTAGCCAAGTCTAATCAATGGGTGAGATCAACTCCAAAAATCTCACTAAGGAAACCCACTTTCCTTAGTTGCTTTATGTCTATTAATTCACCCACATTGTGAATTAATTGTCACTTTATGAATTAAGTGACATATTTCACTTTTGACTTGAAACTCCTAAGTCAAATTGAAATTAGAATCATAAAGTAAAGTACAAGGGTAATAGTCTTCCCCCTTTGTTCTTAGAGACTCATAAGCACACGGGGACCACTTTCCAAGGTACCCAAATCTCAACAGTTCCAGGGTAAGGACTGCATCTATGTAGTGGTCGACATATTGACCAAGTTTACTTACTTCTATGCCATACCGACATAGTAGAATTAAGTTTAGGTAGCTGAGTTATTCTTCAGAGAGGTTTTCAGACTTCATGGGTTGCCGAGGAACATCATCAACGATAGGGACATTCGGTTCATTGAGACATTATGGAGGGAGTTGTTTAGATTGGTGGGGACCGAGTTGACACCCAACACCAGCTATCACTCTTAGATAGATGGGCACATCGATATCATCAATAAGTGGTTTGAAGGGTATTTGAGGAACTATGTTTGTGGACAACAGAGAACGTGGGTCATGTGGCTACATTTAGGAGCGCATGTTACACCACCACTTTCCACATGTCCATTGGTATGAAACCCTTCCGAGAATTGTACGGGTATGATGTTACCAATTTGATAGACTTGGTTTCTAGGGAGAGAAGAGCTCCCAAGGCCAAGGATTAGATCACAGAGAGTTCAGAGATTCTCAAATTGCTAAAAACTAACCTGCAGACAACACATAATCGACAAAATATGAGTGTGGACATGCACAGGATAGAGCGCAACTTTGAGGTTGGGGATTTGGTTTTCTTGAGACTCCAACCTTAGAGACAATCATCTCTAAATAAGAGTGGGCCCTAGAAGCTCAAGCCTAGATTTTATGGACCTTACAGGATCATGCACCAGGTAGGCGAGGTTTCCTATGAGCTAGAGCTTCTTGAGGGGAGAAAGATTCATAATGTGTTCCACGCATCTTGCCTCAAGAATGTGGTGGGAAAATGCATCAACACATCAGAGGATATTACCCCATTGGACAAGGAGGTATAGTTGGAGTTGGTTCTAGATGAGGTACTGGAGTTCTGAGAGCATAAATTGAGGAGCAGGGTCATCAAAGAGTGTTTGATCAGATGGAGAGGGATTCCAGTAGAGGATGCTACTTGGGAGAGCGAGCATGTGTTGCAACACCATGGATTGGTATTTCTTGAGGACAAGTAATTTTTGGGAAGGGAGGAATGTAATGTCCCTTTCCAAATAGGCGGTCCAGAGAGGAGGATTAATGTTTTGAACATCCCTGTTATACTATTTCCAGGGCCAGATAGGGGTAAACAAGGTTTCTAGAGGTCATTCCAGTCAAAGGTGTTATAATCAGAAAGTGACATTGATCTAAAAGTGGCTAAAAGTGATTTTAATCCAACTTGAGATAAAAATAGAAAAAATGAGATAAAATTAGAAGTCAATAGAGAATTAGGGTTTTTGGCAGCTATAAGAGAAGGTGCAATGACATAATTCATCATTAGACATATTTTGACTTGTCGTTGAGGAGAAAGGTGCATATCAAGAGAGATATCTTAGTGGATTCCAGGAGGAATACACCAGTGGTTGATTTAGGTGTTGAGAGATACACCCTAGTGACCAGGGAGATCGCACAAGTCTTCTATCAGTCTTAAGCAATAGTTCTACATGATTCAGCAGTAGGGGCGCACTTGTTCAGGGAGAGGGCACAAATTTTGAGGATTTTTAGTGGATTGACTTGTCCCATTCAGGAGGAGTTCATAGATTCCCCTCCGACCCATTTGAGAGTCAGGCCATACACATATTTTTCCTGGTTTCTCGTTAGAATCCAATGAAGGAATCATCCTGGGCACATTTTTCGGACATTGGGAGTGCGACACTTGGATAGGACACATTCATGGTTCCCGAGCGATCATCAGATAAGATCTAGGGAAACCCTTCTAACCCATTTTACAGTAGGCTAGGGTGATCAGTTTGAGACACTTACCAACCAATTTCAATGGTGGAATCATTAGGCACAATTTTCCAGTAGTAAAGGAGCTCATTCTCCCAGGGGGATCCATCTAGGGTCTAGACACACCAGTAGAGGTCTAGATAGTCACCAGGTGTTACACATCAAAATTACTCACTTCGATAGTTTCTCAAGTGTCGTCATTACAAGTGTTGTAGGTGTCGAATTTTGGTCGCAAGTGTCGCAAATGTCAGAAAAAGAATACTTCCATAATTCCTATGACATGCTTATAACGACATCGGAAGGACACTTGAAACACCTCAAACATGTGATTTGGAAGAAGAGGAATGGGTTAACAGGGTTATGAACCTCTTGTCATTTGAAAGAACCACTAGAACTTGAGTTTCAGAGGAGAACGCTCCCCTATACCTCTATTAGGAGTGCTGGCACCCCTCTATAGACTATCAGGGAGCGTTATAACACTCTGTCTGCCCTTTTGGAGGAGAACTGCTACTGTCAGGCGTGTCGGCACCCCCCTATACATTACTAGGGAGCGTTATAACACTCTGATTTCCCTTTTGGGGGAGCGCTACCTATTTTGGGCAACAGTTGGTTTGTTGAGAAGAATGGGGGAAAGATCTCTTCATTCTTTGAAGGAAGTTGGTTTCGAATCCTTTGTCAATCCATGATCTTAGGGAAGATCCCTAACTAAAGGAGGAAAATCCTCAACTCACCCCAAATATATCTCAAGTGGTTGGGCCTCTCTAAACCTATATAAGCAGACCCTCTCATGGTGAAAAGGGGAAGGATTGGAGGCATGAAACCTATGATCTCATAGGAAACACACAATGAAGTGGAGGAGAATAATCAGTGAAGTTGTTTTCATTTTGATCATGAATCTTTTGAGCAAGGGTTAAACAAGGAGGACTTGATGAAGCTGTTGCACTTGCATCTATGGTTGTAAGTTTCCTTCGTTGTTGTTCTCATCAATATAATATGCTTGGCCTGTTTCTTTCTAGTTTGTGCTTAATCTCACATGAACTTATCTCTAATAGATAGGTCTATTTCAAGCTAATATCAATAGAGTAGGAAGTGATTGTCCTTTTGTTTGTCTACAGGGTTTATCAAAGAGTTCAAGATTGGAGCTCAAATCGGACAGTGCAGGGACAAACTCCGGTAAAAAGGTACTTCTTTTCTCCTACCTCCTCATACATTAGTTTATCTAGATCTAAAAGAAAGTCAGTGACCATGATAATCATTTTCTATCTTAAGAGTTAAGAGTCTAGCTCTCAAGAGGAGATCTACCTATCTGCAGGGAGATTTTCCTTCAACATAAATTGGTGACTCCACTGGGGATGAATCGAAACTTTTTAGTTTTGGATTTCCTCATAGACCTTGTCTTACCCCTTGTTATTTTTAAACCTTGTTCACCCTATAGGTTTGATTTTATACATTGATTGAATTCTTATTCCATCACACATACTCTGAATGCCAGAATTCCACTGAGTTTTAGGGTTTTTGGACCTTTTTCTGGGTTTTAGGACACCAGCGCTCCCCTACCTTGTTAGAAGGGCGTCAACACTGTTTGCACCCAATTCGTCACTTGGTGAGCAAATAAAGGGTGCTTACATGCCCAGTTGGGTCTTGCTAGGCATGACAGCTGTAGAGGAAAGAGTTAGAAAAAGAACAACAAAACTATAAACAAGAATTAAACTAAAACAAACTAAAACTATGAGCATATGGAAAAAGAAATAACAAACACAATGGACCAATATCACCAATGTTTTTAGGCTGATCAAATGATGAAATCCAAAGCACAATGAAGAAAGGGAACTGTGGTTCCTTCTTCCTCCAAAGGAAGGCTCTTGAGGCCCTCACAAACTTGCTCTCCTTACAATGAGAAAATGAGAATGATGGTGAAAGAACTCAAAGCATATCCACTCAAGAGAGGGGTGGATAGCTCAATGAAATGGTGCTAATGTGTTATTGCCAAGGAGTGATTTCTTAAAACAATCTAAGCAGCATAACATTACATGAAATTCCTTGAGAAAATGATGTTTCTTCATGGTTTTTTATAGCATAGCATTGGGTGATTATGTAACCCCTTTGAAGTGTGAATAGGGGCTCTTTAGGGCTTCATTAGGTCTTTGACCAGCCTACCATGCAGATTCATCTCAGATTTGATGGTCAAATCAGGTTGGCAGCTGGTCCATAAGTGGTTGGGAGGCCGACCAATTCAATAAATGCACCGTTTAGCAGGTGCGCGGGTTTTTGCGCTAACAGTCGCGCGTCATGCGTGCATGGTACGTTTTTGTAAAGCGCATGTGCGCGTGCACCAAACTCCAGTAAAACGCCCTTCAATTTTTGGTTACTTTGTATAGTTTTTGACCCTTTTGCAATGCTGTGAAATTAATCTAGTGCCATGAATGACTTCATTCCTGTTTTGATGATGTTGAGTTCTTGTCGCCATGTGCGGACGAAATTTCAGTGATAACAGATGCCCCTTGATGGATGAGGTTAGGAGCATACGTATAGACAAAATCCATGAATGTTTCTTTTACTGAGAATGTTGTGGTAAGAGAGAGCAAGAGTGGGACCGTGTAGAGAAATCCTTTGGAGAAGAAAGGAACCGGTAGAACCCGACCTTCCATAAGGTGCGTAACAATATACAAGTGTGTACAAACGAGGTGGGCATGCCCCATGCTCGTGTGATGTAACTCTGAAAAAAGATGACTGAAGTGTTGGTGTAGACAACTGCAGCGCCCTTGGGGGCGGTAATGATAAAGGCAGAAGACAATTCTGTAAAGGAACATACTCGGAACAATAGGCACTGATCGCGGTAATAAGCAGTGACGATGATGTGGGCATTGATGGCCCTACCAAGTTCAGAGGTCTTCGGCAAATGATAATAATAACTGCAATAGTCGCAAAGTAAGACCCACCGTAACATGAGAAAGTGTTGGCGTCGAATGTTATGGGGGTCAACAACATCAGGGAGCAATGGTGTTTCCCCCTGTTCCGTCCGAGATCTCTCATTGAATGGAAAATGAGAATCAAGATACTGTCGCCCTTCTGGAAAATTGTGCTGATGTGAACAAAAGGGGGACGTGATTCCTAGAAGAAAAAGGGCTCCGTGGAATCTACTGAGGTGAGGAAGTGGCAGAGGTACACGGATGAAGTCAAGAAGTGGGAAGACTCAAGACTTACCTTGGTTGGAGAGTGTATGATATAACGCGTGGTCGAAACCATGTGACAAGATCAAGTGTCAGGGGGACGCCAAGACCGAGGATAAGTTGTGCCAGAGGCGGGACAAGGTGAACAAATTCAGAGGGTAGAGGCAAGTGACCTGTGAAGTACTCTGAAGATATGGACGATGTCGGCAAGGGTAGGTGAGAAACAATGCTCCAACCAAGGGTGACATGGGTTGCGTATGGCCAAAAAAAGGAAGCAAGTCGCCAACGGTGACGACAAAAGGAAATGACTGAAAATAAAGGTGTTTGTACAATAAATAATGAATAATTTGGGGAAAAATGTACAAATATAGAAACGAGTGCCCCAGTGTGAAATGAGTGCCCCAGGGAGGGCAGAAATTTCTTGGAAAATAGATGAAGGGTGGGGGCCCCATTGGTGAGTTTCTGTATGAGGTAGGTGAAATGAAGATAGGTTCGCAGATGGGMAAACTGAYGGTGGATGAAATGGAGGGTTCATGAKCCTRCGGAGRTGCAGGTAAAAAAGAATAGAACCATAAMGMGATGATCTGGGAGTCCATATGGGAAGCTAGCAAAATGAGGAGAAGAAGTATGTGGTTGATCTGCAACATGATGAAAGACTATCGGGACTCCCATCCCTAAAGGGTAATGAAGAATAGCATGAGTGTCAAAAGTGCAAAAATGTGCTATGAATGAGACAACTCATATGGGTAAGAAATCTATCGGGTACCAGTACCGAAGATGAAAAATAGAGGTGTGAGTACTGCAGATCCGGAAAGGGGTATCCTAAAGGCCAATATCAGAGGGTGTTACTGGAGATGTAAATGCAAGTCAACGGGAGAGACTACATGCTAGTGCTGAGTATATACCTGAAGGAATGATGTTGAGAGATGATGATCACGTACCTGCACACAGAACAACCAAATACCCAAAGTGAACAATATCTGAAGATAATCTAAGATATGAGCATGTATTAGATAAATGTGACAATGCACGTGCGTACCTGACCATGATATGAAAAAGGGCACCCCGGGGGTGTAGGATGAAAAGTGACCCAGGGGCAGCTATGATGTAGGTGGCGGGATGTTGATCCCGTGGCTGAAGACGGTTTGGAAAATGGACACCTTGGGCTCCCAGAATGTTGAGTGGAAGTTTGGCAAAAGGCCTATATATAGCTGTAGGGCCCACATTGCCACCTCATTTGTACCTGCTGCTACAGTGACTGGACGAGCAGATTGCAGAGGAGATTTGGAGTTTCAAGGAACACGAGATATCCGATCGACGGTGTGCGAGTCTCAGGTTAGTGGTCTGATTATCTTGCATAGAAATAGGTTTTCAATTTGTGGGCAGGGTAGGTACGGGGGCCCATACAGGGGTTTTGAGGGGTTTTTGGGTAGGATGTGGGCCCACATGCGAGGGAGATTCAGTGGAAGGCGCACATATGTGCACGCCTGTCCACTGAATAACTGCGCATTGGTGCACATGAGAGGGAATTTAAGGCGCGCCCTAGGGGTGCGCCTGTGAGGTGGACAGGTGCGCATTAGTGCGCGCCTGTGGGGTGAACAGGCGCGCACCAGAGCGTGCCTGTGGGTGTGATAGGTGTGCACTAGCGTGCGCATGTATGGTGAACAGGCGCGCTCACGAGTGCGCCTGTGAGAAAAACAGGCACGCATACGTGCGCTCCTGTATAGTGAACAGGTGCGCATGTGTGTGCGCCTGTGGGTGGTAAAACCACGCCTAGGAGGCAAGGTTGAAGGGTGAAAAATGAGTCTTTTTGATGCCTTTGATGGTGGCATAATCTTATATAGGACTCTGTGCTGTGTGCAGGTAGCTATCAGTGACCATGGATGTGCGGTGGTGTGAGCGAGACTGGTCGCAGTTGCGAGATGCTGTGGCCAATGCAGGGCCTGCGGTTCGAGCGGCTTTAGCAACCAGTGGGTTACTAAAGTTCTTTGAGTGCCCGTTGATACGAGTCCATGAGTACTTACTACAGTTCCTGCTCCAGATGTGGATTCCAGAGCTGAACTGCTTCCTCGTGCGAGGAGAGCAGATCCTCTTCACTACGGTGGAGGATGTCTATTTTTTGACTGGGCTCCCCTTCCGGGGAACGCCACTGCTGGCAGAGCCTGTGCTGCCGAGGGATACACACCTGTGGGAGATCGTCGAGCGATATTGCTTAGGCGAGAACTACATGTCGGGGACTGTAGTGAGTGTGAGTGGCCTAGATTCCCTTTTGCATCGTTGCATAGGGGCGATGATTGTTCGCGTGTATGGGTCAGTTGTGACCCAACAGATTAGTGGTGGCCAGCTATTGGTGCTGGAGAGGGTGGTGGTGGGCCGTGAGCGCTTTGCATGGGGGATTACGCTGCATGCGCGGATGATCGTGCAGTTGGACTAGTGTCGATCCACAGGTACTGGAGAGTTTTCTTTTGGCTCGATCCTGGTAGCCTGGTTTTTGGAGAGGGTGTCGATTTTGCGCCCGAGGGTTCTACTTGAGGCGCCAGGGGCACGAGAGCCGTGCTTGAGGTGGTGGTCTGGAGTGTTGGTTCTCCACGGTGGTGGTGAAGGTGGTCATTAATTTACTGTGAAGGTGGCCCAGATATGGCGGCAGATGCCGTAAGTGATCCTTCGATACCCCTATGCTGGGGTTGACCTCCGGGGAGACCCGGACATGGTGTTGCCTCCTGGGGAGGTTTTCGACCATCGAGGTATGTTGTGTATTTGTATGTTTTGATTTATGTTAGATTTTGATATACCAGTTCATATGTGATATAGACGCTGATACGATCGTTTGTTTGTTGTTTTGTGCATGTGCATATGTGGCACCTCGTGGGCGCGAGGTGGAGTGGCAGAGAGCGTCGATTCAGTGAGAGCTGGAGAGACTACCACGTGGAGAGAGACGTCATCGAGATGAGGCCACGGGGTGACCAGCAGAGCCCGAGAGGGCAGCGAGGAGGCACTGGTTTGATGATCCCGGTGCAGGGCCATCACATCCTCCTCCAGTGGCAGTCGGAGTAGATTTTGATGATATACGCCGTCGGCTGGAGACGGTGTTACAGGATGTGCCTAAGGGCATGTGGATCCGCATCCAGGATGAGGGATTCCTGGAGAAGTGCATAGGATTACCCCCACCATGGCGGGGTATAGTGCGACGAGCAGCTGTGCTCGCCGCGATGACTAGTGGACACCTGCCGCCGAGGTAGGAGGGTCCTGCAGGTGTTCCACCACCACCTTCTGGGGTAGGTGGGGGGTGGGCCACCACCTCCTCTCGAGGGAGGAGCAGCTGGGGGTGCAATAGAGGCACCCCAATGGATGTATATTTTATACCTTTTTGATTGTATATAGGCTGGTGAGCCGATTTTGTACCGAGGTGTGGCACTGGCCTGCGGGCATATGTATTTTTTGTATGTAAACATTCGGATGGCCGGAGAGGCCTTGATATATATATATATATATATAGTATACACCATTTTGAGATCCTGATGTTGTTTACATATGTTTTTTGTTGTTGATGATGATGATGTCTATTCTATTTGTATGCTATGACAGGATGTATGAGATGTTTATGTATGTGTAGCTTGATGTGATATATTCCAATCTAACACCATGTTAGATATTTCATCCATTGCTTGATTCAATTGTCATGGAATATATGTAAATGTAATGGAATCAAAATGTCGAGATAACAGTCTAACCTGCAAGTATTTGCGGAAGAGGCACAGATCACGTACATGGTAAACATTGTTGAGTTGGAGAACGACTAGTTGAGAGTCGAGGAAAACGATAAGGTGACGAATATGATGATGCTGGGTGTCAGTCAGGAGGCCAATGACAATAGTGTATTCGGCTTGGTTATTGGTTGTTGGCCCCAAACAGATGCCGCTTGAATGTAGCATTTCGTGTGAGGGGGTGTATAGAGCTCAAGCAGCCGAAGCGAGATTTTGTGTCCAACGGCTGGAGCCGTCGGCATAACCGATGTGGTAAGCTGGTGTAGGAAGCATCTGTCAATAGCACAAATGATAGTTTAGACGAGAGGGAAGGAGAAAAAATATTAAAAACACTAAACAAGAAAAAGTAACCTAAAGTAGAATGACTACTTCTAAGCATAAAATTTCTTGAGGTATAACCCATTGACGGGTTCCTTGAGTGAGAGGCCTTCRGGGGAGGCCAGGATGTATGCACCTTTGGTGAGGCAATGTTGGATGATGTAAGGGCCATGCCAAAGTGATTCGAATTTGCCGTGGCCAAAGGTATCATGAGCGATATCATAGGCTAGGACAAGGTCACCTTCGCGAAATGATCGAAGGTTGACATGGCGATCAAGGTAGCCTTGGATCATTTTTTAGCTGCCTCATTGTTTTGTAATGAGGATCGATGATCTTCATCCAGAGACTCCAAGTTCAACAAGCGCTACTCCATTGGAGCAGTGTTAGGTAAAAGCTCAATTGCGGTGCATAGGGTGGGAATTTCGCACTTGATGGGAAGAGTTGCCTCGACCCCATGGACTAAATGAAATGGCGTGAAACCTGTAGTGGTCTTTACTGCCATTCGATAAGCCCATAGCGCGGAAAATAACATATGATTCCAATTGGTTTTATGTTTATTAACCGTGCGCTGTAACATGGTCTTGAGGTCTTTGTTTACTGCCTCGGCCTGTCCGTTTGACTGAGGGTAATATGGTGAGGTGAACTCGTGAGAGAAGCCTAACCAAGATGAGAGTTTGACGAAAATATCATTCTCAAAATGTTTCTCGTGATCGGAAATGAGTTGGAGTGGTACTCCAAACTGAGATATGACGTGATTGAAGAAAAAGTGCGCTGCAGTGTCAGCGGTGTTGTTGAAAGTGGGCATAGCTTCGGCCCATTTGGTGATGTAATCGACGACGACAACAATGTATTTGTGACCATTGCTGGAGGGGGGATTACAAGTCATAAAGTCGATGCCCCATTTACAAAAGGGGCCCGTAGTAATGACAGGGTGAAGAAGGGCGGGGGGGGCTCGGGCTTTGTTGGCATAGAGCTGACATTGCTCACAGTGTTTCACAGCATGAATGCAATCATGAAATAGGGTAGGCCAAAAGTAACCGGCCCAGATAATATTTTGTGCGGTGGATATACTGGAAAGATGGCCCCCACATGCACCACTGTGGCAGTCGTTTAAGACTCTGTCGGCCTCGTCAATAGTCAGGCAATGACTGAGAATGGTGTCGACGCCCCGTCGATATAGGATGTCGCCGATAAGGACATAGCGGGGGGCCTGATGGCGAATGCGCCGATGATCATCTCGTGATAAATGGTTACCGAACTTTTGAGTTCGTAGGTAGACGAGGAGGTCACCATACCAAGGATCATCTAAAGCGATGTAAAAGAGATGTTCGTCAGGAAAGTCGGTATTGACGGGTGTACTGGGTGTGTCAGAGGGGAGGGCCGTGACAAGTTCGACGAGAACGAGGGCCTTCTTACTCTTAGGTGTTGAAAACTTGAGGTCGTACTCTTGAAGGATAATGATCCATCGAGCGAATTTTCCGTTAACTTGGCGACAACTGAGTAAGTATTGCATAGGGTTGGAATCTGCGATGACCTTGGTGGTGCGAAGCAGAATGTAGTGGCGCAGTTTCTGGACTGCAAGGACAACCGCAAGAGCAAGTTTCTCTTCGTGTTTATACTTCAAGGGTGGCCCTGAGAGGTTCTTACTGAGGTAGTAAATGACGTGTTCACGATTTTCATCTCCGAGCTGGACGAGGACGCCGGCTACTGATACAGCTGATGCTGATACGTAGAGGATGTAGTCGCGATTGTAGTCAGGTGCACTAATCAGAGGTGCATTGGAAAGTGTTGCTTTAAGATCATCAAACGACTGTTGGGCATAGTCGTCCCAGTGAAAGGGGATGTCGTGATGTAGTAAGTAGAGGAAACTGTGTGCGCGTATGGCGTAATCAGGAACAAAGCGTCTAAGGAAGTTCGCTTTGCCCTGTAGACTCTGCAGTTGTCGTAAATTATGAGGAGGGGGAATTTCGGTGATAGCTTGGACTTTAAGGGGGTCCACGGTAATACCGCTTTGGGAAACGATAAAACCAAGGAGGCGCCCTGCGGTGACATAGAATACACACTTGAGAGGGTTTAAGCGGATGTTGTACTGATGACACCGTTGAAAGATGATTCGTAAATCATCGAGGTGTTGGGTGCGCTTCTTGGATCGAGCGGTGAGGTCGTCCAAGTAGGCGAGGATGATGGAAGCCAGATCATGAAAGATGTATGTCATGGCCCACTGGAAAGTTGCACCGGCATTTTTGAGGCCGAAGGGCATGACACGATATGAAAACATACCCCACGGGGTAATGAATGCAGTTTTATATTGATCGGCTAGGTGAATTTGAATTTGGTTATAGCCAGAGAATCCGTCCATAAAGGAAAGAGCCTTGTGGCCAGCCCAGTCATCGATAATTTGATCGATAAAGGGCGTTGGAAAATTTTCTTTTGGACATGCGTTATTGAGATCGCGAAAGTCGGTGCAAACGCGAATGGTGCCCTATTTTTTGTCGACAGGTACAGGGTTGGAAACCCATGAAGTGTAAGCGATGGGGTAAATAAATCCGGCCGTACGTAATTTGTCAATTTCACCTTTGATAGCCGCGGCCTTGGATGGGTGTAGCGGTCGCTATTTCTGGCGAACTGGTGTGATGTTAGGCCAGGTGTCGATGCAATGCTCGACAATAGATGGGTCTAGGCCAGGCATCTCTGTGTATGACCAGGCAAAGATATCCCTATATTCTTGGAAGAGGGCTTTATACGCGGTGATTTCCTGAGGAGTGCAAGCAGCTCCATTGATGATGTCTTCGACAATGCCATCTTTAATGGAAATGTCGATCTTGATGGTGGGGGAAATGTTAGCCAGATTACCTTCTTCAAAAGCGTCGGGTGCAGGAATGGGATTGTTGAACCAATCGATAGGCCCGGAGGGCATAAAATCTTTAGTTCGATCGCGTAAATGGGATTGTGGCTAGGAGGCATGTGGGCCTCCTACGGAAGGAAGAGTGCACGATGATGTAGTGCGTCCCAGGGAGAGTCTGGGCGTTGTATCTCTTCCAGTATTTCCTCGTCGCATTGGAAATGCTGAGAATACAAGGGGTCATAAGGAGTGATCTCAGATCTAGTGTGATTGCCCCCTGCTGGGGAAGCAAGGGGAGTGGTGCGAGCAGATGAAGAGGGTTCACTCATCATGAACCATATGTTGAAGCACTGAGGGGTACCCATGGTGGTTGGGTGGATAGTGTCCTCATGGGAATGAACAGGAGAGTTGGGTGGGTTACAGGGTAAATCCTCAGATACGCCATCTAAGATCCAAGGAGGTGTTGGGAGTGCCTCAGGTTCAGGCGAAATGACATGAAAATCCTCGAGTGGCGAGGTAATGTCAATGACCGTTGCTACGAGTTGGTGAAGCAGGGCCAATTGACGTCGTCAATATTCCAAGATTATGGGACATTAGTATGTAAAATGAGCCAATGAATCGCAAAGAGAGCAAGGGCATCTCATGCGTTCATTGACGAAAGTGGTGACGTAGCGAATGTCAGTGATATTTTTTGTAGAGGACGTGGCAGGGCGTGGGTCGTTCTGAAAGTTATGGCATACAGTAGCTAATGTCTGCCTAAAACGTGGCAGTGCTGGGCAATGATGAGTGTAATGGCCATACTCAGAATAGATAGCACACGCGAATTTAGTCCTCAACCCTTTACTACTAGAAGGTTGGGTGGTAGCAATAGGACTAGCAGTAGTGATGGGTGTTGTGGGAATTTGATTAAGTGGAATCAAATTCCGTAATTTCAGTAATGATGGGCAGTTGTTGGTTTGGTGACCCTCTTTCTCACATAATGTGCAAGGTGGTGGAATGCGTGGAGGAAGTGGAGCTGTGGGCTCCTTCTTCTTTTGCCTGCCCCCAGCTGTGGAAGGGGGGGTAGGGAGTATGGGGGGAGTGGGGGTGAGGACAGGAATCGTCATGGGGAGGCCTTCCTGTGGGCAAGGGACCATCTCAGGTGGATATAAATACCACACTGGGATTTCTAACACCATATTGGGTAGTGTGAGCATTGCGGCTACCTGGAAAGATTCTATACCGGGGGGAGGGTAAAAGAAGGGAATTTGAGTGAGGGGTCGGGGAACTGTCTCCCAAATGGGACTAGACCCCTGAGGGGGTGTGGATTTGTGGACTGTGGGGGTCGACGAGTGTGCAAGAGGGTCTTGTGGGAGTGATGCTGCGACTGCTGAGACGTCAGAAATGACTGAAGCCTCCTGAGGAGGATGAGCATCCTCCGTGTGAGTTCCGTTAGAGGATACGACGCATACGTGATTAGGGGGAAGGAGTGGTGGTGCTCCATGGTATGTCCCTAATAAGGATGGATCTTTGAAAATCCCCAGACCCATCTCGACGAGTGGGTATGCGTCTTTGTTGGTGTGAATGAGCGGAAGAATGTTATCGAGATTGGCAGATGGATTTGGCTCATAATGTGAGACTTGGTCGATGGTCACAATATTCCCGTTGTGGGGAACATGATTGTCCTAAAGAATGATGATGCCACTACCTTCATAGCATACATGTAGCTACATCCAAACAAGATATTGTAATCAAGTTGAGCGTCGATAACTTCAATGTCAATGTGAATAGTTTTTCCCCCGAGTTCTACAGGGACATTTTGGAAGAGCCCTTCAGGAGATGATGGTCTTCCGTCATAAGCTCGTAATGTGATGGTGGATGGTATGAATTTCGGGGAACCAAGTTTCTCCCATACTGTTTTGGACATGATGCATGTAGATGCTCCTTCATCAATGATACACCGATGGACGGTGATGTTCCATATTTTTACTGGTACTTGAATAGCGACCGCGGCAGGAAGATGAGGTTCGCAACTATCAAGGTCAAAAGTGATGAGTCGAGTATCGGCAGGGTCGGCTGCCCCCAAGGCGGAAAGTAGTGATTTCCGCTGAGTAGGACAAGTCTGGAGGACTTCTAGAACTGACATGGAAGATGGGGATTGTGCTAAGTCATCTACCAAGCTGTAGTTATGCGCTGCCCTAGCCTGTGGATTGTGAACATTCCTGCGCAAGGGGATGCGAGGGATGCGTAATGGTGGTTCGACAGAAGGGTGAGGAATCATCAATGGGGGTCCCGTCGGTGTAGGGTTTATCTCTGGAGAGATAAGAGTAGACTCAGCTGGTGTCGAATACTGACGATTGCGTGTTTGC
>JZKD02S1928614.1:24004-38902 GCA_000966675.3 Picea glauca | reverse complement strand
CTTAAAACAATCTAAGCAACATAACATTACATGAAATTCCTTGAGAAAATGATGTTTCTTCATGGCTTTTTATAGCATAGCATTGGGTGATTATGTAACCCCTTTGAAGTGTGAATAGGGGCTCTTTAGGCCTTCATTAGGTCTTTGACTAGCCTACCATGCAGATTCAGCTCAGATTTGATGGTCAAATCAGGTTGGGAGCTGGTCCATAAGTGGTTGGGAGGCCGACCAATTCAATAAATGCGCTGTTTAGCAGGTGCACGGGTTTTTGCACTAACAGTCGCGCGTTGTGCGCACATGCACGCATGGTATGTTTCTGTAAAGTGCATGTGCGCGCGCACCAAACTCCGGTAAAGCGCCCTTCAATTTTTGGTTACTTTGTATAGTTTTTGACCCTTTTGCAATGCTGTGAAATTAATCTAGTGCCATGAATGACTTCATTCCTGTTTTGACGATGCTGAGTTCTTGTCGCCATGTGCAGACGAAATTTCAGTGATAACAAACACTCCTCGAAAGCCTTAGACAGAGTGTTATAACGCCCTAGTTCCCCTTACACTAGAGCGCCAACCTTTCTTTGCAAAAAATCCTTTCCAGAATTGCATTTTTTGAGATTCATTCTCTGTTTTTTCACTTACTGAGCCTCTTTGTGATTCAATGCTTCTTCCTATTGACCTTTGACATCCTTCCTTCTGAGGAATAAGAACTTTTCTATTCATATTTTGAGGCCTTCTTCCTTCTTTTGAGTTTTTTCTGCTATTGAGAACTTGGAATCAATCCATTGCTTTCTTCTCTTTTATTCGACTCAGTGGGAACTCTGGTGAAGGGCATCATAAATCTGTGAATCATCTCATTTGGTTCTTCGAGGTCATTATTCTTAAACATCTCTCTTTTGTGTGAATTGTTTGATTTTCTTTGCTATCTTTTGTTTTCTCTTTTCTTCTTGTTTCAATCATAGCAAGAGGGTGTGTTGTTTGTGCGAAATCCGCTTATGCTTTCCCGAATCTCCTTGATCTGAAAGAGTAGTTGGAAGGAGAAGTTTTTGCATTGAATTAATCATCATTTGCATACAAATGACAACGATACATATTAGTGATTGGTTTACATATTAGAAGGAATTTCTGAAATGTTTTTGCATTGCATCGAATTCGATTGAGAACCAATTGATTGAGGACATTCCATATTAGTGTTTGATAGCGAAAACGACTCTTTTTCTTTCCCTTAAATAGGCGTTCATTGAAAATAAATGATTGTTTATCATATTTTATGCATCTTTTTGGGAATTGAGTCATCATTCCATCAGTTTCACTTTCATACACCCTTTGAGTAAAGAACAACTATTAAACGAACGCTAATTAAAAATGATCTAGAAATTTTTTTGTTTTTAGGATCTTCCACCAACAGTAGACTAGGGTTAGCACTTTGGATTAGGCTGTGAGTACAACTCTACAAAGTTTTCAAAACAAACATTAGTATCCTGAGTTGGGGAGATTCAAATCCAATTGTCGTATTGTTTTTCTGGGATCCCCCTCTCACACAGGGGTTACGCACGAGGTCGCATTCGGGTGAATTACGAAGATTATCCCTCTGTGGTTCAATTATTTGTAGTGGTCAGATCGTACACTGGGGATCACTTGGAGGTATACCCACGATTATGTGTGGGAGCCTCTCGAGTTGATTTCGGACTTGTTATCCTGCCCATACGTTTCAGATTAGACTATCGACTGTACCCTCCCAGGGACTCACTGCGAATTGGTGTCTTTAGTTGCCATAATCTTTAGGTACTTATACAAGGTGACAGTGAAGGGAAGTCTCACTGTACCTGGAACAAACATTGGTCAAAATCACTCGGGCTCCTTGGAGAGTAAATCCACAACTACTGCATGGAAGCTTGCACCAAGGTGAAAGTCCGTTAAGCAGGTCGCCATTGTAACTGTTCCACCATATCCTAGCCCCTTCTTGATTTGATCACGCGACGTTGGATTTCATCACCAACTAGTATGATCATCGAGAGAAGTTTTGTTTGCTTGGTTGATTCCTAGATTTTATTAGCGTATGCTGTTTCTTTTTGTTAGTTGGCCCTAGATTTTCAGTGTGTTCTGTTATCCTCCACAATTGATCCTGTAGATGATAAAGGTCTTTGCCGATCATGTAGGATGCAAGGGATGCCTCCGGAAGGCTATCAACCCTTACCTCCTAACCCGCCAGAAGACAACTACCGTAGAGAGGTAGAAAATCAATCTGACACTGGAAGTGTTATTGCTCCTCTGTTAGATAACTCAGAAGGCACTTTGGTCACAGTTGAAAATCCCACTACATCTATGTCGATAACCCCTCTCGAACCACTTTTAGTTTGTTTAGAATCCCCTGGGAACATCATAGATGAAGAGGTCCCACAATTATCGGAGAGGATTTTTACCGAAACATATATGGGATCCACAGAACCAATATTTGGTGATGAGTATAGGACTCCTGTTTGTCCTAGCACCATAGTAGATACCAATCCCACACTTGCTCATTCTGTATGGAGGACTTCATCGGGACATGATATCTATGAACATTTCAAATCTTTTCGACAACCTTTTCATCCTCATGACCCTCCTAGTGAAATAGGACCATCCGGTCAAACCATGAATCACCCAGTCGATCAGGTTATTAACCCTACTATTACACTAGCACAAGTCCATCCTAATGATGGACTCATCACCTCTACTCATCTCCAAAGCACTTCAATCTCTACCCCCGTTTCTACAAGATTTTACTCTACAGCTCCACATGTTCCACATGATCCTGCTAGGACATCTGCTCACCTGAGAATGCAGACCCCTGCTAGCCCAACATAATTGGCTGGAGGGAAACCACCATCTAACGAAACTTTCCCTCCTAGAGGACTACCTTTCCATGGTGGTCCTACCCCTCCTGGGGGACAACCCCCTTTTCATGCTCCTCCTGGAGGGAAACCTCCGTTTGCCAGTCATACCCCGATATTAAATCCACCGCTAGCAGGGGGAAACCCTCGTTTGTTGGAAACCCTTCACAATCCTGGGGAGTATCTTCAAGAGGAACTTTTACTCAACCCCACATTGGGGGGAACTTGTATAATAACCCACTAGGAGGAGTATCCAATCCTGTTCCTTTCGGAACATCTTACGCACAATCTTATCCGGGCGACATCCCAAACACCACCTGGAGTTCTCTAGGACCACAGTCTTATCCTCCTCATGGGTCTAATGTGTATCCACCTCCAGGATATACTCCTTACCATTCTCAAGGGAAAAATGTTTATCCTCCTCATGGGAAAATAAATCACCCGGCCTATAATGCTCAAAACCCACTGGTTTATGCCAATGTTTCTCATCCATCATTGAATCCTATTTATCCTAGCCAACAACAATCGTATGTAGGAGGACCTACTAGTTACAACTATCCACCTAACCCAATTTATGGTCCTACTGGTGTTCCTATGCTGCACCAGTATCATCCACAAATTAACCGACAACTACCTTTCCTTGCGACTCTGGATCTCCCAGACTTGTCTCGATTAACTAATGATCCTATTTCTCATTCATCGGTTTGGCCAGTCATTCCAGCTAAACTTCCTTCTGATATTCCAAAATTTGACGGAAACCCTGGCGAAGATCTAAACAACCATGTGATGAATTTCCATTTGTGGTGTTCATCAAACTCCCTCATGGATGATTCTGTACATTTGCATCTTTTCCAACGAACACTTACCGGTTCGGCAACAAAGTGGTATATTGAACTACCACGTGCTTCTTTTCATGATTTCAATTCCCTTTCCATGTCTTTCCTCATGCACTTTCAACTACCTATTCTCTACGAGACGGGTACTGAACTCTTGACCTCCCTTCGTCAAACTAACTCCATGCATATCTCTAAGCATATTCATGAGTGGAGGCGATGACAAAGGATGATCAAGGTAGTCATTCCTGACATACTATTGGCGGAATGGTTTACTAAATCACTGTTACCCCCGACCGCTCACGATGTCGCTATGGGTGGCGCGGTCACAGAGGAACAAGCCATTGCTCGGGCTCAGTATTTAGATTTGGTTTATTCCCAATCTGGTACTTTGTATGATTTGCTTCTGAATGCTGCGCGAGATAATACCGATCCATCTAAGCCGTCATCCTCATCTCATGCAGATGGTGTTATAGGTTTCTTCAAAACTCAATATTTTTCCCAATTGACCACACTCTCGTCTACCTCCCCTCAAACTCAGATCTCTAAGGTGAATGCAGTTCAATCTACCCCTTCACAACAATCTGGAGGTAAGAAGAAGACAAAGAATAAATCAAAAAATAATAATGAACAACCAAAAAATCAAACACCTGCTACCAAAAATCAACCACAACGAAAACAAAAATTCCTGTGTATCATTTGTGGTGACGATCAATACACTCGAGACTATCCACTTCATAATGAAGTGGCCAAAATTTTCCAAGGAAAGTCACAACCCGCTGTGCTTACTCAGCCTTTTCCACAACAACAATCCATGGTTGCTGAAACTCCCTCTCCTGGGGGCAGTTCTAGCCATCCTAATGATGAGGGCTCGTCGAGTGCACATATTTATATGTTTAATGGAATTAATTTGACCACTCTCTCTAAGACATACGACACATTAGGTAACCCTGACAAAGGAAAAGACACTAATGGTACCGGTAATTTACCAGATCCATCATCATCCTCCGTTAGTCTTCCATCGGTTAATCCTCCATCTGGACCACTCCAGATTGAGAAACCCATGTTCGACTCTATGTTACGCCCTCCTAAGAGAACTATATGCAAAGATACCTTCAATCCTAGTTCATGTGCCGCCAAGAACTACAACATTGTTGAATATTTGTCTCAAGTACCATGTGCTATGTCTGCGTTAAAAGTTCTACAACACTGCCCCAGTCAACGTAGAAAACTCTTGGCCACTCTTGGTGATGTTGATCTTGAGTCGTCCAACCATATCATGTTTAACCTGGATAATTATGTGTCTTTACTCTCCCACCAACTTGATTTCCAAGTTGATGTTGTTGTTCACAACCAACAAATACACCAAACTATTCTGGATGAGGGATCCTCGACTTGTGTCATGTCTTTGGCGTGTTGGAAAGGTTTAAAATCACTAGCACTCAACAAATCACCAACGATGTTATGCACCTTCGATGGGCGAGGTTTTCATCCCCATGGGCTTTTACAGTCCCTGCCCATCCAATTGGGTGGAAAAATTGTTACTGTTGATGTTGAGGTGGTCGATGCTCCCCTTGATTACAACTTGTTACTTGGAAGAAGTTGGTTTTATGCTATGACTATTGTTGCCTCGTCAGTTTTTCAATGTGTCCAATTTCCTCATCAGGGAAAAATTGTCACTGTTGATCAGCTGGATTTTTGCACGACCGATGCTTGCGCTCCCACTACCAACAATATTCTTTTCTTGGGAGACCACAAGATCACGTATGAAAGTGTTGGTGTTGGCTTACTAAAATATTCTAGCCTCATGGGTACCTTCCCTACACCACTTCCACTGACTACCCATCATATTGCCACTGTCGATATGATTTCAACTGTGACTTATCAATCATTGGGATCATCTGACCCTTGGATTGTACCTTGTCCATTGGAATTCGATGCACTAGGTGACACCATGCCACTTGGTCCAGCCGAACCATCATACGTTTCTATCCAATCCGCTTCTCCCTCATTGGATGACCAACATCTATTGGCACCTAACAGTTCCTTGATGCAATCACGTTTGAGTTCCTTGTCATCTGCGATCTTCTACATTTCCCCAACTTTTCCTTCTGATGAATCTATTCCGAAAATGATTCGCATTAACAAGTTACCTTGGGATAATAACCATCACTGATCCTATTTTCTTCGCCCTCATGAAGAAATTTGGGAAGATATACACTCTATCTCCCCTCCCAGTGTTGATTTTTCATCATCTCCCATGATTTCAACTTCTAATGATTTAGATCCGGTAGTGGACATGGTGATTTCTTTGGTAGGATTATTGGAGCCTGATCTCCTTACTCCTATCGCGACCCTCTACATGTGTTCCTTCCCTAGTGATTATCTTCCATCCAGCGAAGATCTCCTGGAGGCCATGATCGAGTTTTGTCCCTTGACATGGTATCCTTCCAGAGCATTATCCTCTTGGAAGCCATGATCAAGAAGCAGTCACGAGCATAGTTTCTCTTCTCTGTGGAAAGATCGTTAAAAAATGAAATAGAGGCCCTGAGCATAGTTCTTTTCCTATGTCAAGCTCATTAAAAAATGAAACAATCACCTCTCTTGAACCTTCTTTTCATCCACCCTTCTCCTTTTTCTCATCTACTAGAGAAATTCTTGACGACCTCAGAGCCGGTGTATGAATTAAATCTTGGAGGACATGTCTCCATCCTTTGATGATCTTTCTAGAGTTAAGTCACTAGATTTCAAGTTGGAGGCATACTAAGCTTAGTCTTTGTTCTTTCTCGTGCTCGTAAATACATGAGAATGCATCTGGGTAGACTTTTATCTCTTTTTTGGACCTATATGGATACACGATAAAGGAACTCCCTGGAGTCTCTTTTAAGCTCTTTTCAGACTCTCTAAACATGAAAAGATTTCTGAGTGATCTTGCTTCCTTTCCCACTCATTAAAAGGTTTGAAAGGGCTTATTTCAAGTGATAATTTATCTCTTTTTTGGCCTCGCGAGACTAACATTACGAAAAAGGACAACATTGGAGTCACCTTTAAGTTCTTTTCAGACTCTCTAAACATGAAAAGATTGCCGAGCGACCTTGTTCTCTTCACACTCGTTAAAGTATTTGAAGAAAATGTTTGTTGAGTGATAGTTTATCTCTTTTTTGGTCTCATCCAACTACTTTACGAAAAAGGAACTGAGAGAGTTCTCTTTTAAGTGTTTTTCCAGACTCTATAATCATGAAAAACATTTGAGTTTTCTATCTTTGGACTTGGTAAAACAAACATCGATAGGCCCATACGAGATCGAACCTTTACTTCTTCCAGTTCATTAAACAAAAGAAGAGGAACTTACCAAAGGTGATTTATATCGAGCATGTGTTATCCTCCTTGATCTCGTTAAATTAAAAAGAGGTACTCGTCTATCTGGATGGGGGAAAAATTGAAGGAAGCAAGACAAGCAGTTTTTGAGAACATTACCAAGTAACTCTTAGAGTCTCCCTTGAACACGACACTTTGTCTTTGCACACATATTAATCCGCTGAACCTCTTCACTGAACCAATCCTCTGAGTTTTTCTTACTCTTTTGGGTCACCTGACGAAAGTCACAGTATCCACTACATCATCGTGTTTTGGTCCATGTCATGTTTTTGCTGTTGTGCCTCAGTGTTCAAGGGAAGTATCCTCCTCAAGAGTCATCCATCACAAATATCTTGTCTCAATACTCGTGTCAGTCCATGCTCATTTGATCTACCAAATTACATCTTTGTGTCTATTTTGTGTCGTTGATGGGGGATACATCAAGGCCCTCCTTCAATGAGTCTATTCCTGTCGACTTCAACACATTATCCAGAAAATAGACTTAGAAACCAATTATTACTTTAGGACTTGCATGCCTCAATGGCAGGCCTCCTCACATTCGACAATGGGTTTACATCATTGAACTCTGATCGGATGATTCCACAGATGTTCGACTTCATCTCATCCATTCACATTCGTTGGAATGTACTAGGGTATCTTGGGAATCATTGAAATTAATGATGATTTCCCTCGTGCTTGTTAACGGTTTACATCATTGACCAGTAATCAAGTGGTTTCTGCCATGTTCGACATCAAGACATCTATTCACATGGTTAGATTCGTACTACATAGGGATCGGTAAGAAGACCCTGGGTTGAGTCATCACTCTTATATGTACTTTTCCTAGGTTGCGAATGAGTTTCTTTTGAACAATGACACATATACTATTACATAGATCCACTTTGTATTGGTCGTGGCTATGTCTTGTCATCTCATAGATTCACTGTGTATTCTTCATGGCTATGATCACTTCAGGTCATAGGAGTATATATCCACACTGTATCCTCGGTGGCTATACCTTTTATCAATACAATTATGGATCCGCAGTGTATTTTATGGCGGCCATATCTTGCAAGTCTTTATCACCCAAGCATAGGTATGCCTGCCTTGGGTTTGAAACATGTCATAATATTTGTTGGATGTTTGTGTGCAACTTATGTCAGGTTCTCTACATCTATACCCTTTCTTGAAAGTCTGCAAATCATTTCAGTTATTAGTTCTCGTCTTCTAACTTTATACTTTGGGGGGCAATCTATTACACATCAAAATTACTCACTTCAATAGTGTCGCAAGTGTCGTCATTACAAGTGTCGTAGGTGTTGCATTTTGGTCGCAAGTGTCGCAAATGTCAGAAAAATCATACTACCATAATTCCTATGACATGCTTATAATGACATCGGAAGGGCACTTGAAATACCTCAAACATGTTATTTGGAAGAAGAGGAATGGGTTAACAGGGTTATGAACCTCTTGCTATTTGAAAGAACCACTAGAACTTGAGTTTCAGAGGAGAACGCTCCCCTATACCTATGTCAGGAGAGTTGGCGCCCCCCTATAGACTACCAGGGAGCATTATAACACTATGTCTTCCCTTTTGGAGGAGCGCTGCTACTGTCAGGAGTGCTGGTGCCCCCCTATACATTACTAGGGAGCGTTATAATGCTCTGATTGCCCTTTTTGGGGAGCACTACCTATTCTGGGCAACAGTTGGTTTGTTGAGAAGAATGGGGGAAATATCTCTTCATTCTTTGAAGGCAGTTGGATTCAAATCCTTGGTCAAGCCATGATCTTAGGGAAGATCCATAACTGAAGGAGGAAAATCCTCAACTTACCCCAAATATATCTCAAGTGGTTGGGCCTCTCTAAACCTATATAAGCAGACCGTCTCATGGTGAAAAGGGGAAGGATTGGAGGCATGAAACCTATGATCTCATAGGAAGCACACAGTGAAGTGGAGGAGAATAATCAGTGAAGTTATTGTCATTATGATCGTGAATCTTTTGAGCAAAGGTTAGACAAGGAGGACTTGATGAAGCTGCTGCACTCGCATCTATAGTTGTAAGTTTCTGTCGTTGTTGTTCTCATCAATATAATATGCTTGGCCTGTTTCTTTCTAGTTTGTGCTTAATCTCACATGAAATTGTCTCTAATAGATAGGTCTATTTCAAGCTAATATCAATAGAGTAGGAAGTGGTTGTACTTTTGTTTGTCTACAGGGTTTATCAAAGAGTTCAAGATTGGAGCTCAAATCGGATCGTGTAGGGACAAACTCCGGTAAAAAGGTACTTCTTTTCTCCTACCTCCTCATACATTAGTTTATCTAGATCTAAAAGGAAGTCAGTGACCATGATAAGCATCTTCTGTCTTAAGAGTTAAGAGTCTAGCTCTCAAGAGGAGATCTACTTGTCCGTAGGGAGATTTTCCTTCATTACCAGGATTGAGAGGTAGAGCAGGGAACACTATTTGGGACAGTTTCTAGGAAATTTCAAGAGGTTTAACCACCAGGGAGAACTTTATTGACTTGCAACAGTTGTTGTATGAGCTGTTGTAACCTGCAAAAGATATTCATCTCATCCATTGCATTCCACCACATCCTTCTAGTATCGAGTATTATTGTTTTAGTTGATATTGTATTCCAACTAAGATCCTTTTTCATTTGATCTAGCCGAGTGACTTATTTTACTCAGCGACATTCGACATTGTACTCACAGAGATATCATAATATAATATTTGTAGTCTTTTGTCTCATTTACTATCTATATGATCACTTATATGCTATAAAAATGAATTACCTACATTAGACATATCATATTAGTAGTATTTCCCAGACTAGCCAAGTCAGGAAAATTACATAGACTGAATGTTAGAAGCCGAAATCATTGAACCAATCATGGAATCAGAATGGATAATTCCAATGGTAGTGCAATATAAGAAAACACGGGGAATCAAGATTTGTGTAGACCTAAGGAAGCTAAATGATGTATGTCTGCATGATCCATTTCCAATATTTTTTACATATGAAGTTCTAGATAATGTAGGAGGGAAGGAGGCTTATTCTTTCACAGAAGGATTTGTAGGATATCACCAGATAAATATTGTGCATGAAGAGATACATAATACTACCTTTGCGACAGAGTGGGGAAGATACCAATACACAATAATTCTTTTTGGGTTGAAGAATGCACTTGCAGGTTTTTCAAGAGTAGTTGTCACAACCTTTAAAGAATTTATTCATAAGTTCCTTGAAGTTTACTTAGATTATTAGATTGTGTTTAGTCTATTGGACTCTCGCATAATACATGAGAGATTGCCACAATTTATACAACTTGAGGAAGATCAATTTTTCGCAGGGTTCCATTAAAAAGTTCAGAAGGCAAGAAAAAAGGCATGGCATGATAGACATATTAAACAAAAAATGTTTTAAGTGGGGGACTTAGTATTTCTATACAATGTTTTTTTATGCATCATCCAAGAAAGTTCTGAATGCATTGGTTAGGACCATACATAATTAAGTATGTGACAGAGGGAGGTGATGTGTAGTTGGAAACATTGAATGGTGAAGTCCTAGGAGTAATGGTGAACAACAATCGGCTGAAACTTTATAGGGATGAACAACCTCCCATGCATTAGGATAAATTGTGCAAGAATGAATGTACCATAGTAGTGTATTATAGTAGGAAAAAGATAAAAAGAAATAAAAAGTGGAAAAATAAAAAGAACATAAAGTAACAAAGTAAAGGCGTGTAAGAACTAGGAATTCTAAAGTGTTAACCCAAGGTCAAAGGCACAAGACTAACACATGCATATGTAAGTGTGAAAAAGAAGTGAGTGTCGCGCAAATGGATGAAACTACGTCGATCAGGGAAATTACACACAAAATCCAAAAACATTGCGCATAATAGGACCGACGACTGTTAAAGACATTAAAAGATGGAAACAACGGTTAAAAATCATTAATGACAAGGCATAAAGACAATGCGTAGTCATAAATGTAAAAATTCGTTAGGGATCATGATAGACCGGCGGTATGAGGAAAAAATTCAGCGACAGATGTGGTGACAAAGAAGCATTACATCATGCATTTAGTACACAACTGATGGACTAGACCATTAGTCCAAACGCATATGTACATGGACCACTGTCGAAGGGTTATAAAATAACACTAGGGGTCGACAGGGAAAGGGTATTTTCATTCATAAGCGTTGTGAGAATACATAACATACCATAGGTGATCCAGAGCCAACACAAAGTAGTTGTAGAGTCGAAAAAGGGGAGCATTGGTCACAATGACCAATGACACCACCACTTGTAGGCAGAAGTGGCACATGAAATATAGTTCTGTGTAGAATTAATGACAAAGGATTTAACCAAGGTAGGGGTGAATAAGTCAGACCTGAAGAAGGTTCATACTGAGGTATTGCAGGAGAAGGACGAGTCTGAACAAAAGGATGAGAGGGTACAAAAAGTATTCCAAAAGATATATAGGGGGATTCCCGAGATACTGGTGGTGATAGAAGCCATAATAGAGGAGAAAATATAAAAATCAATGAAGTAATTCAAGGATTTTGTAATAGGATTGGAGAATTGGAAGCACACACCACACCATGTACACCAACCAAGGAGAAGGAACAAAGAGACAAAACAACCATAACCTCAATCAAAATCAATAAGAGTCTTGGTGAGGAGTGTGAGAGGCTATGTGAAGAAAGCACACATATTTGGAGACAACTTATGGTGAATCCAAAGATGAAGGAAATCAAGGAAAGAGTAAGAAGTGGGCAGGGTAAGGCACAAAAATCCAATGAAAGGATAAACACTCTGCCAATAGCGGAACATATGACAACCATCCTTGTGAACATACAATTATATAATGACATAGAGCAGATGAGGGAAGAGTAGAATACTATCTCACTTCAATTGTAACCCCTATAGGATGAAGCACTCAAGATAATAAGGGGTTGGCAGCAACATCGTGCATGGTGAAGCAAGTTGAGCAAGACTATGAGGATAATCTTGTGACACTAATGACATAGGTCATAGAATAAATCTTAGAATTAGAGGCTAAGGCAAAGAAAGAATTCACTACAACTAGAGAGACATTGCAAACATTTATGGAGTCATGGAAGCGAGTGACACAACAGGCTTGAGTGGCTCGGGATGAGCCACAGGTGAGTGTTGGGGGCTTGTTGGACAGGTATTTTGGATGAAATTTTGAGAAATATCCCAAGGTTTGAGGAGATGTGTAGTAAAGGTGATTTCAGGATTAGAGTGCATAGTCAAAGCGCATTTGGAGGTGCATAAGAAGATAAATAAAGTAAATAAAGGAAGGAGATAAAGAAGGAAAAATAACATGTAGGAGAAAAAGGAAGGAGAAGAAACATGCAAGAGAAAATGAAGGAAAAGCAACGTGCAAACGTGAAGGAAGGAAAATCATGCACTAACTATGTTGTCATGAGTTGTAATGAGTCATAATGAGTTTTGATAGGGTTTTGAGATAAGCTAGTAGGCTTTTGAGCCCTAAACTCTGTGTATAAATATGTAATGGGTTGGGAAGAATATGGTTTGTTTAGAGTAAGAGATTAGGCTGCTGGGAGAATTGGCTGAGAATGAGAGAGAGTCTATGTCTGAAGGTTTAGGGGAGAATTTGAAGAGAGAGACTTTCACTGCAGAGCGAATAGGCATGATGGGGAATGATATCGTGATGTATCTATTGTAGCACAGTGCACAAGCCCGAGATGATTGCATGAAGAATAATAAAGAAGCTAGTCATTGTGTACATAGCCCAAGGATTGGGTGAACCACATTAAATTATATGTTTGAATGTGTATTTTTATGTGATTTTTAATGGATTCTTTGTTTATGCATGATTATATCTAGCTCTGAGTGATGCACAGTAATTACAAATGTTCCAGTGAATGGTTTATGTCACAATCTACATTATAATGGTGTTGTATAATTGAGTTTACTAATTAATCAAGGGACAAGAGACATTGAATATTGCGCACAAGGTATATAAGTATAAATGAACATGTTGACCTCACATCCCCTCATCCCTGCAAAAACTTGGTTCCTACAGTCCAATAGATACCTCGGGTGAGACTTCACTTTCATGCAGGTGATGTTGAAAGGGCCGGTATCTGAAGGGTTTTGTTGGTTGAGTAAACTGAACCTAGGGCCTTTCAAGAACATGCCAACAATGATGATATGAAACCTTTTGATGAGACATCACACCTCTTGGGGATATTACAGACCACTTGGATATTAAATGCTGCACCCCTTCATTGAAACGTTTCACTTTTGGAGTCCCTACACCTCATATTTGAGTGAGTCGTGCACTTCTTCATGCCACATATGCCACACATGTGATTTTGAGATCTCATTTATGATGGATGATTTGATTTTTGAGTTATTTTAATTCATCTTGGAGGCATAATTGGGGGTCTTAGTGACCTATCCACTCATGTATCATGTATATTTTATGTCTTGTTTCCTTATCTCTGGGGTTTGTGAGAGAGAAAGGAATTATTTTATGTTTTCATGGATTCTATTATGTGAGAAGGGTGCTTGATTTCTCATATAAATAAGAGAAGCATTTCTCACGTATAGATCATTGCTGCTTGTGGAGATTCATCATTGCTTGTCTACAACTTCTTTCTCTCTTATGAACAATGATATGGATGGTTAGTTGGAGCGACTTTTTTGGAGTGGATGCTTTGTGGATGCCTTTGCTACTTCATGGATATTCATTTCTAGGGTTTTTATGGATGGAATATTTTGTGAGTAAGTGGTCTCTTGTTATCTTGGGGTTTTGTTTATGAATGGATGTAAGTGTAATGATTCTTCTTTAGTGTTGGTTGTGAATTCTATTGGATCTTTCTTGAACAAACCTTTCTTGGTAAAGCTCTTGGAAGGTTACTATTGAAGAACCTTCCTTTGAATTATTTTTGAAGATCTAGTGATATAGTAGGAGGATATTCTAGGGTTAGTAGTGAACAACCCTAGATATCACCCTATATCTACTCACATATTCAAAGGAATCCTTAATTGATCCCATATGTATAAAAATATAACATGCGCTAGACACTCTCCCAATAGTCAATCATTAAAATTTGATTTTTTCTCTTTTTATTGTTTCAAGATTAAATTAGGGTTTAATAACAAAAGACATTCATTTTAAGCCACAAAAAAAACTAAAATGCTTTGGCTTTTATGCATATTCTTGACATAATAAACATATTTAAGCCCCAATTTTCATTGTTGATTTATTTTTATAGTCTTCTAGAGATGGACATATAGGGTTTTAGCATTGTTGTATGCATCTTAAATTTTATATTTTGTTAGTTAATTAAACCTTAGTTTAACTCACTATTTAACCCTCTTTTTTCATTGGTTAATTACTTATTTCAACGATTGATTTTATTGCTATTGTAATAACTTGTATTTCTACTGTAAATTGATATCGTTTCTTCAAGTTTTACAACAACCTTTAGATTTTCATTCTTTTGTAGTGTTTGGGGATCCTCTTGAGCCTAAAATTGACTTGCTATATTTTTTCAATTGACCTAGATTCCCACCCCTTTCAATATAGAAATTTCTTTTACTCACCACCTTATCCTTACCTTGTATATATTATTCTTTTGGTGGTAGATTAAGTAGCTACCTAGGAGGCCTTAGACCTGATGGTGTCTTGCTTAAGGATTCTTGGAGGCTACTAGGGAATCCTTTCTTGTTTTGGATTTGCTTCTTCACTAAAAAGAGGGAATTTGTTGTCTAGGTGACAATGGTTACATCTTCCGATGTTCCACAAGTCTTGGTGTCTTGTGAAGGCTTTGCACTAAGGTG